>VZTT01053173.1:47233-82724 GCA_013400855.1 Buphagus erythrorhynchus
GTAGCAGCAGATGCATAAGACCTAGGCAGAGAGCCAAGAATTATACTATATTGTATTTCTATCACCTTTCCTGCCCCTATCAGTTATGGTACAGGAAGCACAGGTATGCTTTGTAGCAATAACTTTCATTGCATATCCTTTCTGAAAAAAGTATTCTACCAAGGCAACCATGTTATTATCTGCAAATTTCCCACATTTTTTTCAGCTGTTTTAATACTCTCTATCATTGGCAAAACTAACAATTGCTATTTGCTACCTACTGACTTACACATTTAAGTCATGTACTGTGAACCCTTAAAAAAACCTGTAATTTTCCACTTTTTTGCACATTATTTTCTACTCGTGAATTCAACATGAACTACCAAATGCATTAGGAGGGCAAAAACTGCACGTCAGATACAGTGTTTTACACCAGACTTCAGTTTTTAAAAACCTGAAGACTTGGGACCTTTAAGCTGCTGGGCAGGACCATCAGCAAGGCAGTAGCGCAAAATTAATGAATGAAGATGCAGCAGCTCACTCGCCTACACTGCACCCCGATGGGAAGGACCCTGCCTGCAGAGGCCTATTCAGAGAACCCTGTCTCGGGTGGGAGTTTGCCAGCGCAGGGTTCCGATAATGAAGAGAACGGCGGAAGGACTGGTGTGAAGGGATGCCGTGAATGAGGTGGCGTTTCGGCGCTCCCGAAGCGATGCCCACCCTCCAGCCGACAGCGCACGGGGACTGGCAGCACACAGGCACCCTGGCTAAAAGCCGCCCGCTCGGGCCAGTGTCCGCCGAGCGGACACATCCATAAAATCCTCCTAAAAATCATTCCTTTCACCTGGGGAGTTCTCGGCTTGGCTCCTGGGGAGCTGAGATTTTTCCTTCGAAAGCCTGCCCCTTGTGAAAGCCGCTCGGTTTCCCGCTGCCGCTCACGCACGCCAAAGTTTTGCCGCTCTCGCCATAGCGACGAGGGCAGGAACATCCAGCCCGGTCCCCCCACCCCGGCGCGGCCCGGCGCCACTCACCGTCCCAGCTCGGACTCCAGCTCGAAGTAGTGAGCCAGCGTGTCCTTGTTGGAGCCATCGATCCAGTAGTCGGGCGCCGCGGAGCCGGGGCGGCTGGCGGCAGAGGAGCCAGAGGAGGAGGATGAGGAGGACGAGGAGGATGAGGATGAGGAGGGCATGGTGACTTTCAGCATGCCGGGACGCCTGCCGGGGGCTGTCGTCTCCTCCGCGCTGCCTGCAGAACGCGGAGCGACAAGGCGGCGGCTACACCTCGCCTCCCTCCGTCTTTCTCTCCTTCCTTACTTATTGTCTTCCCTCCCTCTCTCTCCCCTCCCTCTCCCCTCCTCCTCCTTCCCCCCGCGCGGCGCTGGAGCGGTGGTGGCGGGTCCTCAGCCCGGCGGGGCGAGAGGCGGGGCCGGGCCGGGGGGATGCACCTCCATCCATCGCCCCCCGCCCCACCGCATCTGCCCCGCCGAGCTGAGCCCAGCCCAGCCCAGCCCAGCCCAGCCGAGCGCCGGCTCTGCCCCTGCAGCGGATTCCCCTGGGGCTGGGCCGGGGCGGAGAGAGCGCTGCGAGTTCGGCACCGGGAGCGGGACACGGCCTGCGGGGGGACAGCTGCACAGGAGGAGAAATCGCATCCCGATCCCCGGGCGGCGTGCGGTGGGGCCGGGCAGGATGCGCAGCCTGTAGCGAGGTGGGCGCCGGCCCGCCATGCCGCAGCGTTCTGCCAGTTCCCGAGCGGGAGTTCAGGAATTCTGTCGTGAATTTGGCAAGGACGGTGTGGGGGCTGAGGCTGAATAAGGCAAACAGCAATGGGAAAGAAAGAGACTGACAAATTCTCGAACATGACTATAAAAATCCCCAAAACTCATCTTCCCTTCCCACCAGAGAACTAAAAGAAGCCATAGAGAAATAAAATTCCTGTGTTGCAATGCCACTCTTTAACAGGTTATGAAATCTGCAGGTTATGAAATGCAGGCGAATTATACTAAAGCATGCTACCTCCCCGACTGCAAAATCCTTAGCTAGAAACATCTATAGAAGGATCGTTCCTGTTAGTGTAGTGGCGAAATAAAACAGCAGCAGCTGTGTGTGCCTCGCATGCATAGTGTGCCAAATCAATCCCACTCACATCCTCTCTGTGCTGTTACACCCACTCATACTGCCATGCCAATACAGGCAGGAGGTAAAAAGGACCACGTGCAAACCTGTGCAGCAGAAGGGATGAAGTAGTGTCCTCTAATTTTCAACCACAATTCACTAGCCTGTTTTTTAAACATGGTATTTCTTGCTCAAATAAAGCGCAGTTCAGCATTGTGCTAACTCAAGTGTAGTGGTGTTTTCCAAAATTATTTGTTTCCCCTCATAAACAAGTCTGTCTCTTACTGTTCCTTAGGTTCCTTACTGTAACCAGATGGGGCAATTAATCTTAATTCTGAACCTTGTAATTTCTCAAAGATCTTAACAAAGAAATGCTTCTCTCTGAGTAACCAGGTAATAGAAGAAGTATCTCCTAAACTAGCCCTTGCTACTGGTGGGAAAGGATAAGAGAGAAATGGGATAGATAGATAGGTAGATAGATAGGTAGATAGATAGATAGATAGATAGATAGATAGATAGATAGATAGATAGACAGACAGACAGATAGATACATACATACATACACACATAGATTAAAGAGAGATAAAACCTTTTTGTCTCAAGTTTACTTTTTGCCGTTATAAAATTAAAATGTAGATCCCCACTGTCATTTGAGATTTTATAATTTTCAAATTCATATTTGAAAGTCAGGAAAAAAGTAACCCAAAGTCCTGATTGAAAACCAAGTTCCATCCAATACAGTTTGACAGCAACTCCAAGTTTCCTCTGAGATGAACGCCATGCCCAGAGTACCCACAGTTACAGCACTGAGATCAGCACCAGAGCAGCAGGCAGGCAGCCTTTTCACTGCTGCTTATGCCCTCTTTCAACCCCCAGCTCACTCTGTCCCTGCTGGTGCATGCAGAGCTTTTCTTCATAAGTCTTTGGTTGATAGGCAACACTTTTTCGTCTAATTTGTTAACAGCACTTCCTGGGAGAAGAAATGGTCACTGATGGAGACAATCACACACATACAAAATGGCAAATCAGCACACTTAGAAGACAGAGGTTTTCCACGTCATATTTTTAGTCAAATATCTAACATAGTCTGTAAGCCAAAGGGCACATATAATTCTGTTTTGGTGGGGTTTTTGAAGAAATTATTTTAGTAGCATTATATTTATCCAGGTACCTCCAATCAAGTTCATATCTCTAATGACCTAGATATAGTTACCCTGAGTCTTCAGCTACTCCTTGCTAAATGACATAGCATAGTGGATTTTCTTTTTTGTTTGTGGTTTTTTTTTTAACTAGGGTATCTCTAGAAAAGCCATTTTATTTTCCTTGAAACTCTGACTCAAAGTGAGCTGCATTGCACCATGCTGACAACCTTGTTTTTGAAAACTGACTGGATCTTGTTCTTCAGAAGGTACACATCCTTCAATTAAGATCATGATATCCAAATGTGTCCAAGTCTTCATGTTGCACACTATATCTAACCAGCAAAAAAATGCCTCTCTTTCTCATGGAAACCAAAGACATCATTTCAAATGTGCAGTGCTCCAACTCAGGTCTATGTTAACCATGTGAAGATTTGCACCAACTTTATTGGACATGGAACTAAAACACTAACAAATCTTCATTTATCAATTTGTGACACACTATGCCCAAAATTTTATTATGGAGATACAAAGATCATAATTTTCCTGCCAACAAACCCAAGTTACAAACTCAAAGAAAAAAGGCAAGTCAAGGAGGAAGCAGTTTATATGAACAAAACATACATGCAAGAGAATTCCAATCTTCTGCCTCTTGCCTGTCAACCATAAATTTAAACCCCAAAGCAGGAATGTCATCTGGTGTCTTGGTGGAGGTGTGAGATCGGTAATCTTTCTGTCCTCCTGGTAGCTGTAGTCCTGTTTTGTGAATGCTCTTGTCCTTTGTACAGACATCACTGCATCAGGTATAAGCAGAACCTACTTTAGAGGGTGAAATTAAAAGGTAAATGTAGGATAGAAACTTTTAAATTGTGACTTCTGAAATTCTCATACAATTCCAGCAGTTAGGCCTTGTGTAGGAACTCAAGAAAAAATTCTGTCCCGAGTTTTGAATAAGCAGTTTCCAGTTTGTGGGCATCATTTGAAAAAGCACCATGTTAGTCCCCTGAAACTTATGCACTATTTTTTCCTGGCCAAACTGCAGCCGATTCTTATTGAAGGTACAACGTGTCCATGCCTATTGTAGTAAAGGCAGTGTTATCTATGAAAAGCAAATTGTCATATATAGTCCCCATTAAGGAATATTTCTCTCAAAATGATTTTCATGTACTAGAGCTTCCTTCTTTACAAAGGTCATGCAGTATGGATTCCACATTTCCGCCTGTGCTAGAACAGATGCTTATCTGCTATAATTGTAATGCAGATTAAGTAATCTGAAACAGAAGTTGCTCAAACCCGGTCACATACAAGTCAAAGAAGTTGAGATCAGGGAAAATCCCCAAAGCTTTCACTTCCCTTCCCTATCATTGATTTTCCTGCTGAATACAAAACCTTGCATTATGTTTTTATTTTCTGCAACATCTTTCATCTCCCACTCAATTTCCAGTACCTCTGGATGACTATGTGAGCTTCCATGGATGCCTGTCAGTTGGGAATGCTAAAAACTTCTGCCAATCTCTTTGTTTTTATTTATGTATAGGAGGCCTTATTACTTGTATTGAACAAGTTCATCACAGTCTCTTAATTTATTATCATCATCTTTCATGCTGTTTTATGTGTAAATCTAAGTCTACTTAAAGATTTATAGAGCTGCTGGGTAAAGATGGATTCTTTAATCAGTTGTGTACGTGAAGCGTTTAAATCAGGTGAGAATGAATGCAGTGCTGGGAGAGGCCAGCAGAATAGTGATGTTGGGGAGGAGGTGTCTTTATGCAAGAAAACAAAGAGGAGGAACAGACTGACCCTTTGTGGAGTGACATTAGAGGTAAAGGAGAGGAACAATGTGCTCTTTACCTCAAACCCTAGTCACAGGTTTTGAAGTCAAGATGATTTTTTTTGCCAGTGACTGGGAAAAGCAGACATGTAAATGGGGATAAACGAAGAGATTTCTTGAAGACAAACTGTTAGAAAATAGTGTGATTCATCCATCTCTGAACCACATAATGTGGGCTGCAGGTATCAATAGGGTCATTTTATAGTCATTGCAGGAAGACACACAGAACAGTTCTCTTTCCTGTCCCTCTTTAAGTGATTCAATAAATTATTTGATTTCTAGAATGTAGGAGGGTACTTGAAGCATTCCCTTTCATTTTGCAGGATCAAACAGCATGGTTCATAAAAAAATAATATGAAGCTGGTCCACAAGTCTATGCGTCATTAAACCCAAATAAACCACCCCCTTGAGGACAAGCTTCACAAACCAGAAGTTGCCTGGTAGGACCCACAGAAGTTAAACATAGCTCTTCCTGAGTTAAGCTCACTTGGTTGTTGCTAGGTCTCTAATCCCTGCTCAAACAAAATGCAGCTGGAGGCCCTCTGCCATTATTAGCAGCTCAAGAAATTTTTTCAGGTTATAGTGACTTGTTTTTTCTAAGACACAACATTCTCTTCCCCCTCAAATACTATTATGTAGTTTAAATATGTAGTTTAAACTCCCTCCATCACAAGGAAAAAAAAGATCCTCCTCGCACCACCCCCTGCACCCCAAAAAAAGGCAACTCATGAAGTGAACTTTGAAATGTACAAGTAAGAACACAAACTTTATACCATGTTTAAGGTGATGCCAGACTTTCAACAATTTCAACAGAAAGTTGAAAAAACATATTAGGAAAACAAATATAAAGAGTCCTAGTCACAGGCAAGCACTCTTAAAATAAAAGCTGACAATGCTAAGATGGTCTCTTTCAATCTCAAGAAAGAAAAGAAAGCTTCATCCATGTTTTCGTATTTGGAAAAAGAAATCTGCATACAGGAAATTATATGAAGACTGTTAGAGGAAGGAAAGTTAGCAGTTTCTAAGAAATGGTCATTTATATGAAGAGAATTCACTTTCCTAGGGTAGGCTGGAGTCCAACCTCAACTCAGTGGTAAACTGGTCATTCCAGAGGAAGTTTAGAGGGAGGTTTAAGCATTAGCAGCCAGTGTGGATTTGCAGTGAATTGAAGAAATAAGAAAAAAACATAATTAAAATATCTTTTTTTCTATTTCTTAAAATATGTTTTGCCTGGAACATTAAGGAAAACTTTGAGGAATCATTTGAAGGGGAACAGCTACCACTCACTTCATTTAGTCAGTTGTTGTGCATGTGCTTTTGCTGATTTGTGAGCAAAAAACCCAGTTAAAAATTCAGCAGGTCCCTCTGTGTTATATTGCCCAGCAGAGACAGGCAGTCTAAGCTCTCTGCTTCGTTTTCCTATATAAAAACATGCAGATTCAGCAATGTAAGATTTCTTACCACAGTTGTAAACCAAACTCTCTATTGCCAGCACCTCAACACCTCATCTAGCAGTAAAGTGAGTTCAGTAGCTGATCCATTACCAAGAACTTTATAACCACAGTGAAAATCAAAAAGAATTCAAGGTCTATCCCTACTGCTGTTCCAAAAGGCAGCTAAGTTACTAGCTAGACCAGCTAGTAATCTTGCCTTCCCAGTTGTCTGATTCTGTGACCTCCCCTTACCCCAAACAAAATAAATAAAATCCTGCTGCTGTTGTGAAAAACAATTAAGGTCATGAGTTCTGATGGCTGCAATCCGTTATGGAACAGACCTTCTTTGTTTCACTCATTTGCCTCATATTTGAGTGGCTATAAATTGAGAGGGCTGTTAACTGTAGTGTAGTTGTGACTGGGTTTCTTGTATCTTGAGTGCCAGTGACAACAGCGGGAAACACAAACAGTTTGTACCCAGGGCATGGTACAGAAGAGAAAAAATAGCTATCCTAATTTACTTCAGTGATTTCTGACTGGATTGCTTCCAGTTCTGCAAATTCAGGAAAATTGCAGTTTTTATGAGACAGGAAATGGCTGTTGTTTGTTGATATTGTTTTGTACATCTTTCTGATTAGGCATCCAGATATGGCCTTGTTCAATTGCAATCTAATCTGTCTGAGTGCCCTGGCTGATATTGATGATAGCAGTCTTGCTGTGTTAGCTAAAGGGGTCCTAGAAAAGATCTAAATCTGGGAAAAAAAAATCCAGATATTACAACAACATCCAATGTTATGTTTAGGTCGAGTAAGACTGCACCTTTGGTCTCCATGAGGGCAATAATTTCAAGAGACAGACCTAAAGCTTTTGTTGAGGGATCTCAAAATGAGACAGCAGTCACGGGAAAATGTTTATGCAGAAATTTCAAAGGAGTGAAAATGCCTGCACTTGAGTATTTCAGAGAATAATTACTCCATTTACTCTCCTCTAGATGGAAAGTCTGTGTTTTGGGTTTTTTTTCCTGTTCTTTTACAGGACCCTTGCGTCTTTGGATTCATATGGCCCTACTGCCAGTAACAATATTTCTGTGACACAGTTGACCAGCAGAAGGGCATATATGTTCCAGGAAGTAATGTTTATAAGCTTATCTGTGGACAAATGTATAAGAGAGGAGTAGGAAAACACAAATTCAAAACCATTTTGTCTCACCTAAATGTGGTGTCTATTTCAAGCCTATATGAGGTTGCCTCCACTCAAACATAAAGCTTTTACTTAGCTGCTTCACTCTTCAACGGGAATTGTATAAAAGCCCTGGAGCTCCAGGATAAAACTTTCCTTGCTGTGCTCAACTTTATCCATATAATTCTTGGATTTTTCCATTTTGATTCTTGAAAATTCACTGCAACTAATTTAACTTTCAAGGACAAGAAGAGTTTACTGTTAGGTAAAAGGAAGCCTTCCAGCAGCTCTTCTTCTCTCTGGTAAGCTTCCACATTAAGATTTTTACTCTATATTTATTCAAAAAATACAATTCCAAAGTAGTTATTGTAATGGAAAGGTGCACACAGGGATACTTTATACTGAGCTGCTACTGAAATGCAAGGCCCTAGCATTTATTCAGCAACACAGCATCTCATTAAACCCACTGATATAAGTGCAGGCATATGTACTTACAGCATAGATACTTTCTGCAGTTTTCATTAAAAACCTGGAAACCTTGGAAATACCTAATAAATTCACTCATGACTCAAGATCATATGAGACTATACTTTCACACAGGATATGCTACATATCTTGTAAAACAAAAAAATCTGGATATCTCCAAGGCAAAACAGAAGTTAATATTTCCAAGTCACAGTACTGCAATTTCTTCTCTACACAATATATATATATATTCAAATATGTTACACCAATAAAATGGTGCATTCCCAAGCACAAGATATGAGTTTTATTTGCACTTTAAGAAAATCAGCAGCAGTTCACTTTGTTTAAATTCTAGCTTGGCTAAATTTTTAAAATCTGTACCACCCATTAATTACCATGATGGGAATTAACAATGATGATCACATTTGCAGACCGAACAAATGTATTATTTTATTACTATATTCATCCCATCAACTACTGTTTTCCAAGTAAAATTGAACAAGATTAAATGAAGAATATAAGGCAGAATTCCCAGTAAAGTGAGTTGGATACCATGTGTAGAGATGGTATTTGAGAGTCTGCACTGGTGTGTTTCATTATGACCTCAGCCAGTGTGGTGGGTTGACCCTTGCTGGTTCCTACCCAAACTGCTCTATTCCCACCTTCCTCAGCTGGGCAGGAGAAAGAAAATACAAGCAAAAGATCTTGGGATGAGAAAAGGGCAGGGACAGGTCACTCAGCAGTTGCCATCACAGGCAAAATAGATTCAACTCAAAGCACCCTCCCTCCAACTTCTTCCTTCTTAGTTTTACCCCATTTTTCTCTAACTCCTCCTCATCAGTGCTGCAGGAGGATAAGAAATGGAGGCTGTGGTCAGTTCATTACATGTCTCTGCCACTCCTCCCTCCTCAGGGGCAGAACTCTCCACACTCTTCCCCTGCTCCAGCATGAGGCCCCTTCCCATGTGAGAGTCCTTCATTAACTTCTCCAGCGTAAGTCCTTTCCATGGACTGTAGTTCTTCACAAACTGCTCCAGTCTGAGTCCCTTCCTTGGGGTGCAACCCTTCAGAAACTCACTGCCCCAGTGCAAGGCCCCCAGGAGGTCATGAAATCCTGCCAGGATCTTGCTCCAGCACAGAATTCCTATGGAATCACACCTCTTTTGGGCACATCCACCTGCTCTGCTCCAGTGTGAGGTCTCCAGGGCCTGCAGGCAGGTCTCTGATCCACCATGGATCTCCATGGGCTGCAGAGGCACAGTTGCCCCATGGGCTGCACCACGGGCTGCAGGGGAATCTGCTTCTGTGCCTGGAGCAGCTCTCACCCCTCCTTCTCCACTGACCTTGGTGCCTGTAGGGCTGTTTATCTCACATATCCTCGCTCCTCTCCTTGGACTCCTGTCTCTGTTGGGCAGGGTTTTTTTCTCTGTTCTTAGCAATGCTACCCCAGAGGTATTACTTCTCACTCAGCCAGCAGCAAGTCTGTCTTTGAACAGGCTGGAATTGATCCCATCACCTTCATCTCCACCAAAACCCTGCCATGCAAACTCAATTCAGTAAATCTGAAGCAAAGCAAAATGTAGAACAGTTTCATTACTTATGTAGACCATTCCTCTGTTTATTTCTCACACAGGAGTTTGGTACTGTAAATGCTCTTACCATTGTTTAGATCCTGATTTATGAAGTGTATCTAAAAGCTTTTAGGTACACTTGATCAAGTGTAACATCTGACTTGTATAAATCATTTTGCAAAGACTCATAAATTCCTCTTGTTGCTAGTAAAATTTTACACATGTTTAAGGACATCCCAATTTCCTTAAGTAGTATTACATATATTTTTTTTTATCTGAACTGAAATGAAATCAGTGAAATATTGAATATTGATTTCAGTGAAAAATTCTTCACTAAATCAATTGCTATAATCATAAATCAGAATAATGTTCAAATGGATCTGTCCATTTTTTGATTATATTCAAAATATATGAAAACAAATCCTACCCTGCATTGGACCAGTCTTCACAGTAAAGCTAAGTTCACTAGGAGAATATAAATAATCCTTCAGCTCTCACAAGAGTAAATGACAAGATAGGTATAGATTAAAAAAATATATAATTTGAATGCTGATCTGCACATAATTTCTGTTGATGTACAGAAAGATTTTGCACTTGAAGACAATATCTCCTGCTTCCACAGAACTCTTGTGTAGGAAGGCAATAGTAAAATCACTAATCAGTATATGGAAACAAACAAAATAAAGCATTAAGCACTCTCCAAGCTATTCTTGCAATATGGTCCTCACACTTTCTGTCTCTTAGATGAAGTCTATTGACACCTTTTTTTTGTCCAGTTAAAGGCTGAAAAATTATTTGTATGATTTTAATAGCAGATCAGAAACTAATATTGGTTTCTACTTTTGGAATGCCAGTGATCTCTAAGCCTATTAGCAACTGGAAGCGAAAGAAATATCTGATCAGACACCTTGTAGAAAGTTTGTCCCACTACTCGTTCAGAGCCAACAGTTTGACCTGATTTGGAAAATGATGGGGTTTTTACAGCACCAGATGAAAGTGCACTGATAATGCTATGTCTTTCCGTTAACCAGCTAATCCTGCCTTTTTCTACACAAGATTTCCAGAAAATAATCACACAAGACTGCTTCGATTTTACTTGCCACTTTCATATTTCCCATATTTTAGCAGATACTGGTACAAAATGTCAGGAGTTACATAGATAAGCATCTTAACTAACACGAGGAAGGAAATGTGAGCTATCAAAGCGAACTGAGGAATAGCAAAGCTCATTATGTTTCTCTGACTGCATTTGGAAAGAAGTACATTCAATCTGAAATGAGAGAAAACAAGGAAGAGTCTCTTTGCCCCTCATCAGAGTGAAGACTTGTGTGTTTCATCTTTGGCTCTGCAGGAGGCTACCTGGTGGTTGGCCAAACCCCACAATAACTTGTTTAAGGCAACTTACAATCAGTATTTTTGAGTCTTGCAGTAGAAGGCAAGTGACTTGTTTCAAGTAAACAAAATACTTCATCAGACGCAGTTTGGGTTAACTTTTTCAATAGAACTTTTAAAACAATGAAAATCAGTTTTTAAGCAGAATACTTAACTTCAAAAGTGCCTATAGAAAGCATTTGATTTCTTCCAGAGTTTTGTTCATACAAAATTATTTACTGAGTCTATCTCTGAGCTCACTGGGTTCCTATTGAGCTTTTCTTTTTTCTCCTTTGGAGAGGGTAGTCCCCAGTTCTATGACAGAGAAGCAGCAGCAGCACAGACAACATAACAACAAACAAACAAAAAAATGGCCACCCAAACAAACAGAAGAAAAACCAAACTAAAAAACAAAAACAAAATCCCAAACTCCTTAGTTGCTAACAATGTAAAGCCTAAAATACAGGAAAGTGAAGAACCATCTGTTTGGTACATTTATCTTGACTATGGCTTTTCGCATTTTCCAGAGTCATGCAGCTTAACATGGCAAAACACACCATGCTTTTGGGTAGCACTTGCAGTCATTTCTTGGGTAACTCTTTCCTACTGGGGTATCAGCAGGAAAACCATTTAGCAGGTCATGACGAGAGAGACCAAGAAAGCCTGCATCAGGCAGTGCAACATTCAAATGAGTGGAAATAATAAGAAGCAGGGTAAGTGCTCTGGAGGTGTGAAGATCTTCCAGAAGTGATGACATTTAGAGTTTATGGGCAACACAGCCAATTTAGCACCTTGTCATAGAATCACAGAATAGTCATAAGAAAAGCTGAGTGAAGTGGATGCTGTAGCATCACCATAAATACCACATCCCCAAATATTATTTTTCTCAATAGACTTACAGCTATTAAGTAGACTGATAAGATACTTTGGAAACTACACAGGTCATCTGTATCTCTACTCTATTACTCTAAAACTGTCCCTAAAACTGTGCAATATTTTCAAACTAAACTTTGAAGTTATTAGAGGAAGGACTGAGTTTCTCTGACACCAGTGAGAGACACTGCTCTCAGAAAGCAACATTTAAGTTGTATATTTTTCCTTGTACTAATCTTCAGCTATCTTACCTGTAACCTGATGCTCTGCCAGAGGGAAAACAGTTTCCCAGTTAAAAAATTTGCAAATAGAAGCAGGACAGAAGTTCAAGGTTTGGCCAAGCCATAATTACCATTTTCAGATACAGTAATTGCTAGTATGAGTATTCCAAGTAACTTCTGCCTGTATTCTTATGTATTGTGTGCAGTTTTTTCATCAAAAATAATTTCTTCAGTACCCTGCATGCATTTTGACTAACTGCATGACATGGAAGAGAGGTTCTAGAAAAATAATAAAATTAAGTTACTTGGAGGCCACATGAGTCATCCTGTTGTTAGAGGAGAAAACCAAGTATAAAGAATATTGAAATTCAGCATCTTGCCTTTACAGCATATCACTCAATTTTACACAGGATGCTTTTCTCAAACTTACAAACTTCTGTCTAAGCTACTAAACCCAGAGCTTTTATGAGAGAGTGCCTGTGATGTGTGCAAAATATTTAAACCAAACAACGAAGCCAGGTATGATGAAAAACAGATCACTGTGATGTGTAAGATTGTCTTTATTCTATACATAAATGGACCATGTCAATAAGCAATTTTCAGATAAAGTTTTTAAATCCATGTTGCATTTAATTACAGCTTCTTTTAAAGAATCTAATATTCCTGCTGTTTCAGATTGGATTAGTGAATCCTCAGTGACTTGGTCAAGAAACACAGCATTTCTGTAGAGCAACATGCTGGTTTACACACCTGCAATGACACACTTCTGCAGAATTCTAATATTGTTATTAAATCTTGATAAACCCAAATAATTTCAGCCCAAACTTTGTTCTCAATTAAAAAAAAAAACAAACAAAAACAAACCAATCAAACACCAAGGCTAGCTCTTGATCAACTCACCATAACATACATATTTTCAAGGATATATGTTGTACCACTGATACGAAACTAGTGATAGATTTTCAGAGAAAAGCCCTTCTCTTTTGCTCCCACTGAACCAGAAATCACTCCCACAGCAACCACATTTTCTACTAAAATCCTCCATCTAGAAATAGACTCTGCCAAAAGCTACAAACGAGAAAAGCAGAATGAAAGTATGACAGCCAGACGAGCAACACAGAACAGAGACAAAGAGCTTTAAACAGCTTTAAACTTTTAAAACATCCTATATTCAATGTGTTCCTGTGACAAATTAGAGGGAGACAAGCAGGAGGCTGAATGCCTTGTCCCACTCACATCAGTGGGATTGGTTGCCATGGACTTACACTGAAGTGACATGTGTAGACAGTGTACACATTGGCCATACACAGACTCATGAACGCATGTGGCCAGCTCTTGTAAACAAGCTTATCTATTTCAGCCTGGCCAGGGCAGCACGGGAGGCTGTGCTGATCTGCTCAAACAACAGTAATTGGTTTCTGGTGAATTTGGACCATGACCCAATATATGGCTCTCTGGGAGTGCATTCTGGGCTCTCAGATCCCATCCCTTGTGCTCACAGGAAATTTTGTCATGAACTGTTCTTCCCAGAAATGTGTCTTTAAAGTCTTTAGTGCAGAAGCAGGCAATCAGGTGCTTCAGTTCCTCCTGGCTGATTACAGAAGGTAATTACACCAAGAATTGGGCAGGTTCTCCTCTTTACAGCTCCAGCTCACTTACACTGCATTCTCATCCTGGAAAAGAGGCTCTTATTCTAGATCTAGCATCTTTATTGAGCAAGGCATAAAAAATAAACTTCAATTCATGTCATAGATTTTACTGGAAATTAGGCCCACATATACATCTTGCTGAACCAAGTAAAAGTCTAAATGGATTGGTGAATACAAGCTTAGGTTGTAGTCCCCATTAGCAAAAAATTTTAAATTTTGAAGAAACAGCTTTAGTTCCATGCCACTGGCCCATCTAAACTTCCCTGCCAACTTTCTAAAAAATGCAGATTATTTAAAATTGCAGCTACACAAACTGCAAACTTTTCTCATAGACTGCAGAAAGCATAATCCCCAACCAGCAGTCTCTATCATTCTTAGTTCTTAGATTGAAAGAAACAGCAAAGGATCGGATATGTGTATATTTTTTTAAAAAGCCCCAGATTCAAGAAAAGTAGAAGGCCCTCTGCCTAAGTCATCTGTAGGTACTACAATTTTCTGCCACAATCATGTTTGCATACTGAATTCTTTAAAAATGTTGATTTTAAACAGAAAGCACTATCAGCCCTTAAACAGGATTGCAGCAGCAAGAGCTCATACAAATTTCAAAGAAGAAAGACTCCAGGGACTGGGTCTGCAGTTTAAGGTATGTTTGCTAGAGAGATGTTCTCCATGACAAAAATTAATTTTCTCATAGTAGTCTAATGTATTAAAATGCATCTATGAACTATCAGCATAGTTCACACACTTGGGAATACAGGGAAGTTTGATTTTTCCATGAAAAGAATAATCAGGTGCCAAATAAAATATTGAAAATAAGGATCCCTATGCAACAATGCCTACTTTAGTGTAGTATATCCGCAACATGCTGACTACATTTTAACTTAGGAGGCTACCGCTCTGCAGAATAAAGAGGTACAAATTGGAAATTGGCTGAGGAGGCATGAGAAACAGATCATTGCAAGTGGTGGAAAACAACTAACACTGGTAGAGAGGAGGAGAACTTTCTTGGTGGAGGATGGAGAGGCTGTGTATGGACCCAGGTGCTGAGACTGCTGTGATGATTCGTAGGATAGGAGGGCAATATTAACCAGGGACCTAATTTGTGAAACCAAACAGACACTGTGACAAACCAAATTTAAATTTCTTGGGCATCAGTGGCTCCAGACAACTTCCAGTGACTGAGAGTATGCTCCCCATGCCAGTCTCCCCCACTTGCTCTCAAAGTTCTTACAATATATCCAAAAATTTTATAACCAGAATGCAAACCAGCAGATGAAAGCAGAAGGAATATATGTGAGTTACAAAATTATCCTATAGTGGCATCTCATTTTCTCATTAAATGGTAGGTCAAAACTATCTGTTGCCTTCTGGCAGCATAAGGAGAGTATCACCAGTGAGATGCTATCAACATGTGCTTTCCCTGCTCCCCATTCCCCCATCCAGAATCTCCTGATTAAATTATCACATATGTTTTATCATTAAAATATGCAAATCTTCAGTGAATTTACATTTTTGCATCTCAAGCCTTCTTAACTTCCTGAAAAACTGTTGTACTCACAGTTAGTGCTCACATCATTGCTATTACCAATATAGCACATGCTCCTTCTGTAACATCATTAGCTAGCATGGAATTTTATTCCCAGCAGGCATCAAATCATTTATCATGTGAAATTACAAAAAAATTATTTAAGACCATGAGAGAGCAGAATTGCTGAAAATGTCTCCTAGCTTAAAAAAGATAAAGGCAGAGGACAGTGTAAGTTAATATAGCTGCATATCTTTGCTGCCTTGCAGCTGGTGAAGTCTCTTCATTTGAAGATACAAAGTAAAATCTTAAAGGTGATGCTCTCCTCCAGTTTAAAAAATATCCTGGACAGATTTTAATCTGTGAACACATTACAAGAATCAGCTAACATAATGCAGACAGCATATAGAGCATTTGTAGTTTAAAAAAAAAAAAAGTATCTTGAATGAAGCAAAAATGAAGAAAGAAAATTCAACATTTATTTTATAAATCTGAAGAGCTTTCACTTGCTGAGGTGTGCCCACCCCTACTCCCTTTGCTATCTCCTATTGTGATGAGATCATTCAGTATCACAGATGAAGCCTGTTATCCAGGTCCACTAAATCCTACATCAGACTTCTCTTTTCTTTCTCAGACAGTATCTCAGCAATAGGGAAGTCATTAGTTTTTAAAAGGAAATCCAATTCCTTCACATAGCTAGAAAGTATAATAAAAATATCATTATTAAAACATGATGATGCTTCCACAGAGGAAGAATGTCTGGACATTGTCAAGACTAAGTAATTGCTCCTACACAGACTCCACCAAAATACATGAATTTTGCTCCTGAGGCTCTTCTGAGCTGGAGGTACTAAAGGTAAGGGCACTGAAGAGGGACAGAGTGCTGTGAGCAAATATTCAAGAACTGTTTTTTTTGAGTCATCACCAAACATCAAAAATACTTGTTTCTGCCTTCAAGTCCATTCAGAGTCCATGACCACACTCTTCACAAACCTCACTCACCACAAGGATGAAAGGTGCCCCATTCTATAGAGGGGGCTGACCACCAACACTCCATTGTTACATCTTGGTAGAATTTCAACGTTCTTCTATGTTCTTCCCACATGCATGGGATAGATGGCAGTCTTTTAACCACCTGCCATCGGAAGATTATTTCCCTGTCTATAATTCAGGAAGCCAAACATGAAAATTGTTCAGGCATCTCAATATGAGTGAACTTTACACTTATGATCAAGAGCTGACAATATAAATTTGCAACAAACCATATTCTTGTCTGGTTTGAGTCAGGTCCAGTCATGTTTCCACGAGTTCCTGTAACAGACATTGCTGGGGAATGTTTTTCTCTCTGACACACTTGATCTTAAACAATCTAGGTTACTGGGAAAAGAATGAGCCTTGGAAGGCATCCAAACTACTCAATCATTCTGACAGCTATGGAAGTCTAACTTCTGGAAAGGTTTTACAAGAACTAAATGTAACTGTTCTAACAAGATATGTATAAGCACAGTATGACACTCTGGCACAGAGTAGTCCACAACCTTTATGTGCATAAGTATTACTTGCATCTAGAGAAGGATATTTCCTTCTAGTCTACCACTTTGTTTTTCTCATTAAAAAAAAATCCCTTGAATTCCTGGCAAAAGTGACACACTGAGCACTGATTCATTGATGAAGGAACTCAGGAATACATTACTGGTTTATTTCAGGCACTGAGAGATGGTGACAGATCTGAGAAAAGAACTGACATCTTTCTGTTCTGGTTTTGCATGGAACACAAGAACACTGCTTTTCCGCAAGCCCAGTCTTAACTGCAAGCTTTTGCCTTTTTTCAAGTTTGTTCCTTCTTGTTGTCAGGAAAATCCACAAACGCCAGAGGTTTATGTGTAAAAAGGAGACAGAGGAGTCCTCCACCTTGATTCGAACAAAGGGAGAGACTCCACCGGGGCACATGCCCGTAGGGTTTTGAAAGACTCAGCGTCCTTTTATCCTAAACTCCCGGCTGCATGTCGGCTTCTTCCTTCCCCCTTTGGCCGAGGCACCAGGAAGGTACAGCCTTCCCGAACTGCCTGCCCCATATCCCTCCTCGAACCTACTGTTTTACCCCAAAGTTCCGAAGTTCAGGCTTGTGCAGACCCCTCAGGAGCCGAGCTGTAACAAACCTGCCAGCCAAAGTTAGTAGGGACATTAAGACCCATTTCAAAGACGTTAACACCCATACATTCACCCATCCAATTATTTATAAAGACATTAGCACACATCTTTTGTCTCATTGTGATCCTCCTCGTGTATTTGTCTTTACAGAAGTGGAACTGATCATGGGAATTAGAAAGACTTCAGGCACCTCAAGCTACTAAACAAGATAAATAGATAAGATGAACAGCCCAAAGAGCCACTGAAAACAAGTACTCTTAATGGGAACAAGTACAGGCAAACAATATTCTGTAATTTCCATTAGTTCTCGGTCAGCACAGAATGTAGCATAATGAATGTCACATGTAATTTATCAGTACCCTGCATTTGCTTTACAGTACTTGAACATTAACATTGAATATGCTTTTTTAGGTTTGTACAGATCCTCAGAGAAGTTACCGAGTCTGCAAACAATATAAGAGATCACATTAAATTGTATAAACACTTACATGTGTGTGGAAAACAGAGATCACAATAAACTACTCATATTCTGAGCAATTTTTCAGCCTCTGTAAGTGTTAAACACCAGGTCATGCTTTTGCAACAGAGGTGCTCCACAATGACAATCCAAGGCCAATTACACTTCAGCAGCTGACAGCTTACCCTATACAATGAGGGAGAGAAGGAGTGCTTTGGTCATGACATCACAAATGAGACTGTTCATTTACTGCTAATGGCTCCTTATATTGAAAAGAACCTGCAAAAGCACAGTCTGCATTTCAGAGGGTCAGTACAACCTGAAGACCTGTTCTCCTGTGCCGAGATCTCATCCAAAGCTCTGTTTAACAAAAAATTTCCAAAGAAGAAAAATGTTATTTTGAAACGGTTTCTCTGCAATGAAATGGAATTGAGATTTTGGAGTTTGACAAGCAAGGGCGTATTATTGACAAAAGGCTGATACACTCTGAATAAGCTTTTGTTTTTTCATCCAGAAGTGGTAATTGTTAGCTCATGAAGTACCTGAAAACAACAATTTAAGTTAGTTAACTTCACTTTGTTTGTGAATTTTTATGTTTGTTTGTTTGTTTGTGGGTTTTGTTGTGTTTTGCTTGCATTTTTTTAAGATATTCTTAAAAACTAGGATTCCAGAAGGTTTGCCTGTGTTTTCTTCCCAGATTAATAGTTAGCTTGCTAACTAAGAGGATGATGCAGCCAGCAACTTATTCTCTGATGTTTGCAGTTATCCCAAGCTGCCTACAACTCAAGAAATAATGTCTTCATGGTTCTTCATGAAAGTATTCAAACCATAAAGTAATTGTAAATATTTTTAATTTCATGAAAAAGAGTACCTACACTGTTCAGTGTTTATACATACCCATATCTACTTTGAATAGGTAGAAGTTTTTCCTTCCCTATATGAGGTGATTGAAATGAATAAGGGCAAGGAGACCAGCTCCCGTTTTAATGCCTTTACTGAGATATCAGCTCTGGGTGGGGGGGGAGCCCGACGGGTGACGGGCACCACCCCTGCTCTCGATGGAGATCCAGAGGAGGAATTCAGCTTTGCTGTGCAGCACAGCTGGGCCTTCTGTCCTCACAGGAGTCCCGCAGAAGACACTGGCTGGCTCATAGTCCAGAGGTGTCATGTCGATCGGATGCTATTCAGGTCATGGTGACAAGGCAGGAGAGTCCTGGCTGGTGATTTTATCTTCTTCACTATTTTTCTTACTTCGGAGTACCATTTTTAGTTTTCGATGTTATATTGGCTCGTTGTTTTCAGGGGTTTCTTTATTACTGAGTTTTTTTCCGATAAACACTTGCGGTCTTCTCATTTGCCAGGCATCATTTTGGGAGCAGGGAGGGCGTTACCCGACGGGGAGGGAAAGGGCATAATGGCAAGACAATTCCAGGGAGTGGGATTTAGAGCAAAACAACAGCAACAATTAACATAAAAACAGGGTGTTTTCCACAGTTAACAGAACATTAACAGAACAAACAGGAGCTTGTTCATAACAGTGATCTTTTCAACTGCTTCTGTTTCAATTTTACCCATACTAAAGAGCTAGAAAATCAAAAGGAGGGGGCAAGGGAGGAGGGAACCCAGGTTGGGATAAGGATTAGTTGTGTGCTACTATTTTTCAGTGACAGAACTAAGGGAAATAAAGTAGAGCTAGTAAGAAGCCTGCCTCAAATAAGCAAGAGGAGGCAGCTGTAAGCTCTGAAACTTCTTGCCTTGGGATACTGCAGATGCCAAAAATGTAGGTGGATTCAAAAGAAGCCAGGCAGATTCATGAAAGACCAATCTATTGTTTGATATCCCAAAACACCTAGAAACCAACTTTGCCTCCGATAGTTCATTAACTTCAACTTGGTAAAGCCTGAGAAAATGTTTCAGAGAAAGTAGATGTTCTTGCTGTGTTTCACTTTTCATGTCTTTTTTGGCCACTTCAGTCACATCCAACAGAGCTGCATTCCTTGTTACAAAGAACTTTCACATTTTTCGCCTCAGCATAAAGCAAAACTTAAAACAGCAGGTCAGATAAAAATATGATCTTACTGAAGGGATTTTTCCTATAGGTTATTTTTCTAAATAACCTTTCAGTTCATCACAACACAGAAGAACTTTCTCCAAGAAAATCTCCTGCTATGTGGGGACTTCTGGCAGAAGAGACCAACTCCCACAACCTCCTTTCAGGTATTTTTAGAGTTGTAGAGAGTGACTTCCCTTCCTGTGCTGTGGGGCCCTGATTATTTGCTTTAGAACCCATAAATCATACCCTTGATATTCATAAAGTGAAGGGTTGCAGATATACAGGAGAGCAACAAAAAGGAGAGAAAGTAAGCCATTGTCATCTGCATGGCTTTTTGATGTACTTGGTTTTCAGGACATTCATTATCTGTGGATCAAGTAGTGTAAGGCAGAGGCCTATTACAGAGGCCTAACATTTCACCTGAGTTTCTGGGTTTACCTGGATTTAACTTCAATCATACATGCATTGGATGGCATCCAAACCCCATGTCAGAATCCTTTGCAACTCTTACGCCATAGCGAGTCACCACACAGAGTTACAAACTTTTGGGCTACAAGATATATACATAAACAAATTAGTAATTAACTAATTATTGGTGCAAATGCCTTACTGTGAGTCAAACCCACCAGCGTTCAGCAGTGCACACATAGCAGGAGATTTCTTTGGAGGAAATGACGGGAGGAAATGGCCATAAGTTGTGCATGGGGAAGTTCAGACTCAACATCAGAAAAATTTTTTCGCTGACACAGTGGTCAGGCATTGAAATAAGTTGCCCAGAGGGTCAGTGGAGCCACCATCTCTGGAAGTGTTCAAGTGTAGAAAGAATGAGATGGCCAAGGGTCAACAACACATTCTTTACTATCACTTTGATTATCCAGGTTCTCACCTTTGTAGGGAGAAAGAAGTAAGATAAAGTTTTCAATAAGATTATAACTAGATTTATCAGTACTCAAATGACAACACAATGACTCACATGAGTAAAGTATTTTGAGTTCACAGAGCAATTTCTCATTGGATTTCTGGATAGAATAAAACTCAGTGATTGCTACCTCTTCATTTATTAATATGAACACTATTACATGATCTAGTCTTTTTAGGAGACAGACTTGACCATTTAGTATTCTTTTATTTTGCTAGGAAGAAGTTGTTTTGGACTGAGTTAATCATAAAGCATTTGATTGTATGGATAATGTACTCTATGTAATGGTAATACATCACTCTATTTTCCCCTATAAATCTAGAAGTGCTTTTTCGGGCTAATGCAGATGAGCACTGAAGGCTTTTGCTGGAGATGGAGAAGATAGGTTGAGTCATTAGCAATTCCTAGGTAAAATGCTTGAGCAGCAATCTTCACAAAAATAAAGTTGGTCACACCATAGGAATGAAAAGATAGTTTCATCTCTAGTCCAGCTTACCATGAATGTACAAATCATGACTTCCATTACTCTTCCTCTTACTGTTCCAATTTTCTCAGGACAGGACTAATACTGAGGAGTAGGACAAGAATTGGAGCTAAGAGTTGGAATTCCTCTGTACTATTTCTGGTCATTCTGCTGACTTGTTAGAGGACATTCAGCAACAACAGGTGTATCAAGACTGTGTGATGAGAAAAGCAAGAGATAGCAAGCTAGCACCAGGCTTTTTAGGCCTAGAAACCACAGCTGGGAACTGAATCTCTGTGTACCACTTTTAAATGACAATATACAGATATTTCTACATGGCACTATGCTAGATGGTCCATTTTCCTACAAGTCACACAGTTCTGACAACATTTACCTATCCATGGTTTGCTGTCAAGTTAAATTTATCCAAGTCAAGCACTTTTAGTCTTTGAACCTCCCTCTGAGAAAGTGGAAATTATTACCAACATTATAAAATGAGTGGCTGCTGCTTAGACTGAGAATTAGCTCCTCAGAAAGTGGTTGCTAACAAAATAACAATGGAAAAAGAAGCATCTGCCTTTCAAGTCAGTCTCTAATAGGAATGGAAGCAGTCTGTAACAAAGGATAGTTGAATCCTAGAGTGGAAATTTAAAAGATTAAGGGAACAAATAAGATTTTTTTCATTTATCTTAGTACAATCTGAGTAACAATCCTGCCATTTTAGTAAGACACCTTCCCTTTTAGTCAAAGGAGAAAAGCATAACTAAACAATGCAAAGAAAGAATCTTGTTTAGAGCTATGGAGCACAGACAGGAAAATGATGAATTGACCAGATGTGTCCAAAGTACTTGGTTCAGCTCTTCAGGTTTCTGTAGGTGATCTATGGAAGCAGTGGAGTGAATACTGCAAGAACAATTACACATAAACTGAGAGAGGATTGACAAACATGGTTGGAAACTAAATCAATTAATGATAGTAAACTGTTTTTCTGGTTTTGGGGGATAATAGTCATAGTTAAGAGGAAATCTTGTGTCTTTTGACTGATTGGAAAAGGAGGGAAATTACATAACTATCTTAATCATGGAACTTTTTATTTTATTGGATTTAAAATAACTTTAATGGCTTTAATTTGCCTGTTGCTTTCCCAAATATGTGTTTCCAATATCTATTGAGGTCAGTATTTGTGGGACATGAAGTCTGTGGCAATGTAGACTAATTACAACAGAACAATAGAGGCTAGAACATAATTTGAAACTGTCAGTTGTCCTTTTCTATTTAAAGATAGTGAGTTATTTTGTTTAATGCTCTCCAATGCATATAAAAACAGTTACTTAGCTTTTCTGAATGTAGTTCTCAATCATGATTAAGTAAAATTCAAGAACTTATTTAGCAATCTTGTTTTTTTAAGTTTTACAAAGGTCTTGTTTAAAGCTTTTACCCCAATCTCTTTCCAAAACAACATATTATTTTATTGTGGAAAGACAGTAGAAAATTAATTTATGGCCTATTATGAAAAATATTTTTCCTGTTATTACAGCAGGCTTTCTTGTATAGAAGCCTGTTTCTTGTCACTGACTAGAGATTCACTGTAGATATCTCTAATCAACAGGAATCTGTCATTTTAATTGACAGTTCTCTTAGGACTGACAGTTATTAAAAGCAGACAGCTAAAACAGCTTAATAGTTACCCAGACCACAGCATCTCTTCTAGAACTGGAAGCAGTATTTTAAAAGTATTTAAATCAGAATAACCAACAAAGTAGTGGAGTAGTGTATAAAGCTGAACTTCAGAGACGCTGCTGTAATCATTTTTTTACTGATGGAACACACTGAGACAGTAAGAATATTCTACCATCATGGGTTGAGTTTTGTTTCTTCTCCAGCATCAGCTTTCAGTTTAACACTGACACTCCACTCTGGGCACAAGCCCACAGCTCTTGATAGATCAATTAAAATGGGTTTAGATTCATCTTATTATTGGAACATCTTCATCTGATGCCTCAGTCAGTACATTATGTCTCTGTTTAGGCTGTCCAGGCCTATCAAGGAGCTCATGGTCCATGCTGAAGTTGAGTAACAACGCACAGGGCCAACTCCTGCTAATCCCAGAGCTCCATCTGTCTTTCTTAGTCCGGAGACCTAAGTGGAGCTAGGGTCATAAAGGCAGGTTATGTCAAGATTAATGGTAACATCTGTAATGATCTGTGGCTCCAGGATTTCCTTCTCTGGTATATCAAGATGATAAATAAGCTGAGGAATGAGTATCTAAGCTGTGTTATGGTTCTGCTTGAAAAAAACTGACCATATTGTCAAAGCCTTTCCTTAGAGCATGAAAGGAAGAGGCATTCAATGAAGTAATGCACCTCCTCAGTTATGTCAAAATAATCTATTTACATATGTATGATATAATCAAGAGTTATTCTTTAAACACCAGGTACCAGGCTCAGTTAAAAATTATTCTCATATGCATGAAGCAGAGAATCTAACATGGTAAGCCTTCATTAGCACACAATGTTTTCAGTATCATTATCCCTTAGGATTAAAATTTATTTCATTATTTCACTCCTAATATTTCAATGGGTTTTTTCCTTTCATTTTGACAATTTCAGTACTTTCTTTCTTTCTTTACAAAGTCAATTATTAAATAGTTATAAATTAGGTTTAAAAATTGCCCAAGCTCACAGAAATGGATATTTTCATGAAAAAAAAAAAAATTTGTACCTTAACCTTCTGTTTGAAAAGACAAATCTGTTCAGGTCTTGACAACCCCTAGAAACATTTAGGATATCTCACTAATTGGATTCTGTTGAGAAAAAATCAGTACATTATTTCACATATGTTGGGGGTTGAATTGTCCCTTTTCTTTCTGTGGAATTTTTCCCATTGTTGTGCTGAGTATTTGGGTCTACACCCATGAGCTCAGTTAACAGTTTTCTCTCGAAGGGGGGGGAGGAGNTCTTGGAGCATCAGGACTGATCCTGCCGGACCTGTGAGCGGCTTCTCCCCTCTGCCCTTTCCCCTTTTGGGACACAGACGCCATGCCCCGCAGCGCCCCTCCAGCCACATGGGACCCACCGCCTCTTCCTTGCTCACTGGAACATCAGAGGGGTAACCACACCACAAAGGAAGGGGTCCACAACCAGAACTGTTTACTGTTTACGGGGCTTCCTGCTCTGTTGCTGTTGATCTTGCCGTTATTGTTGTGTTTCTGTTTCTCTTTATATATATATCAGTAAAGGACTGTTATTCCTACCCCCATATCTCTGCCTGAGAGCTCTTTAATTCTGAAAATCATAGTAAAGGGAAGAAGGGAAAAGGGGGGGGTTTATACTCTCCTTTAAAAGGGAGGCTCTTGTCCCTTCTAGCAGATACCTGTCTTTTCAAACCAAGACAACATAGTTTTATCAAGTTAGTACACTGGCAATAACTTTGTATTTATCCACTACATAATTTCTTTCTTTTGCCCATTAAGATCTCAACACTGGCAATCACAATAGGCAGACTTGAATCCCAATTTATATAGAGAACCAAGTCAGTTCTCAGAAAGGCAGGATACCAGATTTGGGCCTTCTGTTTATGAGAAAATCATTCTGTTTGTTCCTGTAAAGAAGGCCAGGATTGCAACTTGCATATGATATCGTCAATATTTAACATTACCCAGCTGAGGCCCCTTTTGGACCCAGTGACCCTGTCTAAGCAGAAGGGCCTTAGGAATAATCTAAGGCATAAAGGAAAGATCTTGCAGTCAATTCACTGTAAAGGCAAAGAGTGTTTCTACAGCACAGCCACAGTGCTCCCACAGCTAGGCAGGGAAGAGGAGAAATGTGAATGTTTGTCTTCACTCATTACTTTCAGCAGCCAGACCCTTGCTTCCCTGCAGGTACACTGGTACTACTTCATTATCTACCACTCCTCTTGTGTAAAATGATGCTCTGTGTTTTTGTCCTCCAAGCAGTTTTTGTTGTCGTTGTTGTTGTAACTCCTGTGATATTCAGGCAATTTTTCATTAATGACTGAGAGAGAGATGCTGCAACAGGGACAGCATCTCTAGAGAGGACACTGTCTCCTGGGTCAAGTACCACTGTGCTGGGGTACTGCTACATGTTGAGGAGTATCTTGCTTCAGGCCTCTACCACTGGGGCCCATTCTCTTCCTGAGGACAGACAACCTTTTCTACTTCTGATTGCACAGATTCTGTAAATCACTTCATGCATTTTCCTGATGGAGAAATGAGATTTAATTGCAGTAAGCACCCAGCTCCTGAAGATACATCACAGTCTGTTTCTTTAACAATTTGCTGTCTCCAAGCCTAAGCAGCAGAGACTTGTTCCAGAAATACATTTCTAAGAAAATACATTTCTTCTTCACACTAAGAAAACTGCACTGTTGCATCTCTTTCTCAGCTGGCTATGTGGTTTTGCAGTCTCTTTTAACAGTGTTTCTTGGACCTCTCACTATTCTCAGAGTAAGTGCCTTGTACCCCAGGAAGAGTCTTTGCTCAAACACAAATTGTGTTACCAAATGGTTATGAAATAGTCAGGCTGAAGAAGCTATTGTAAAAAGAAGAAAAATCTACAGCTACAGCAGGAGACATAATACAGTGGTGATACACAAAATTGAAACCTCCATGGATAAAAGGCAAGAACTTATAAAACAGCCAAGTTTGTTGTGGCACACACCAATTTTAGAATAATTTTTTATCAGCCATTCACTTGAAATACTTTCAACTCATTTGGCAGTCTAATTCTTCTATGCCTCAGTGCAAATCTCTTGAATGCCATTAGCATTATTCAACATTCTGCATCTAATTTATTGAGTTTCTCTGCTACGGGATATTAAGCAAAATAATCATGCATTAGGCATAATTAGAATGTGACTAAATTAATTTCTGTAATGCTGATTATAACAGATAACTGCAAAAGTAATTCACACCTCTGTGCTGAACCAATATGATGCTTAAGTCAGCTTGCAGTATAAAAGGTACATGGTACATAGACTGCCATGAACAAGCACCATAATTTGCAAAATATTAACTGAAAGCATGCCTGTTGACTTTCAGAGTAGCAATTTACAGTGTTTCATAATAGACTATGATAATGTAATCACAGACTGTTGTAATTGCACTAAATTTGATCATTAAATTCATGGCTCTTCCTTTGTGCACCTAACCAGCCATTTCATCCTAGAAGGCAAACACCTCAGGCAAACAGGAATTGCACTCGTGACTCTCTGGGCTTTGTTCATCATAATCTTTCCCTTTGTGCACTAGAGATGGATTACCAAAGCACATGCAGCGAGTGCTCCATGATTGTTTTGGAGAATGAGGGAAGTCTGATGAACCAACAGCTCCCTGCATCGTCCACTTCACTTCTGTTAAAAATGGGCACAACAGCCTCAGCCCAGTTGCCAGGGACCTCCTCCATGCCAATGCTGTGACAGGCAGTGGTAGGGAATGCTGCCACATTGGACAGCATATGTGCACAAGTCCTGTGCAGCCCCATGGTTATAAGGTGAGTTCAGAACTCTGCACTCTAAATCAAACACATTTCTCCCCCATTGCTGACAACTCCCTCAGAGAGGAGGCTGGTACACACTGAAAACAGAAGCAGGCTTTGCCTGTGGAGACTGAAGCAAAAAAAAAATCAAGTATTTCTGCCCTTTCCATAAGCACCAGTGAGTTGTCATCCTCACCCACCAACACAAAAGGAGCTGCAGGGATTTCTGTACAGATGGTGCTGTTTACTCTAGCACCATGAATAAACCATCTCAATTAAGCACTGATGTAAGCACTGCTGAAATAGCTTACATTTGTCTTGATTCTGTTGAAATGCAATTCTTCAAAGAGAACTAGGCAGGCAACCCTCACCCTTTCATCAACCCAAAGCAATGGGCAAACACAAAGGTTAATCACAAATATGAAGAACAAGCAGCTGCACAACCTTGGGTGATCAAACCTAATGTTCAACAAAATATGTAATCTGACACACTCGGAAAACACATTTACCTGGGCTTTAACCTTTGCTCCACAGGAGAGGAAGGGACATGTTGCATTACAACAGGCTGGTGGCTTTTCAGTTCCAGACGTGCCAAACAGATGGAACATTTCCAGAGCAGCAGGAACATCACTTGTTGTAAGAAAAGAATGTCATGGCTATGGTTTTTAGTGAACTATACTTACAAAATCCTTTTGAGGCATGTGAATCTGAACAACCCTCAAAAAGTGTTTGGAGGGCTAATGGATGGGATGAGCTGCTAAATTCATGTCTCATTCTGAAACCAACATTGGGCAACTTGATAGACAGTAAGTGATAGATCTTCAGCTGTGTAACTGTAAGGAAACTATCAGCTTGGCTACAGGCTAACAAAAAAGGGTGAACTTAAATCCTCTGGATTTAAGTTAAGTAGGTGAGTTTCTTTTTATTTCCATAGTCTCTACAAAAGTAGCAACTGAGTGAGGATTCTACAAGTATTTTATTTTACCTTATTCTATGGGTGATTTCAAGTAACCGTAAAACCAAGGTGGCCTGATCCTTCAGGGTGAGGACCCTTAAAACATTCATAATCTAACAGTCATTGAGACAGCTTATCTTTTAACACACTGGATAGTCAGAGAAGTAGTATGCAATTCCACTTAGCCACATAAACTGTTTCACAAACCAGCAGTGCACACATCAGTGGAGGGAAGTAATTTTTCAGAGACTGCTACTAAACAGCAAATTCTGTGATGTGCAGAAAGCATCAGAGAGCTCATTTAATCCTTCTGGGGAACACAGAATCATAAAGCAGAACACATAACAGCTAGGGTAGAAAAATCTTAGTTATTTCATCTTACATTTTGCTTTCCTCAATTCACCACTGCTTCACAAAAAGAAAAGCACAGGAGTTAAGGACATTTAATGACAGCATTTTGGCCTCCTCTAACACATACTGCAAACACATCAAAAAGTAAAGGAAGCCAGTCCTTGCACTGGCATCAAATAAGACACTGATTGGATTCCTCATCTCTAAAAAGGTAAATTATTTTAATTAAAAGATAATTTTTCATAAAACAAATAGTTCTTAAGATACAAAGATATGGTGGTGTGCTGAGAAGATTAATGTATGATACTCAGGAAGCATCAGATGATGCCAACAGAAAACACAGGAAACCACTTATACAAAAGTGATCCTTACACAATGCTAAACTCCTTAAACACAGCTCATTAACAGAGTTCAAATATGCCAACAAATACCCTGCCTTTTCTAATTCACAGAACACAAATGAGTATCTTCTAGTTCTAGGACTACAACATTTGCAGTACAACAACTTGCACAGAGTTAAATTTGAAATGTACAAAATGTTGGGAGTGCTTCAAGTCAGAGGTCTACCTTGGCTACCGAAAAATGTAGCCAATGTAAACATTGGTGACCTTTTACTGTCTCTTCATGTTTGCATGCATCTCCTCATAATACCTCTACTTTTACTTGAACAAAAAAGTAAAGCAAAGACTACTAAGATTGAAGGCTTCTTACAGTTCAGAGAAGAGCTAAGTTCACTGTACAGGATTTGAGTCTACTCAGTAGCAAATTCAGGTAGCAAGGTCCAACTACCAGGCTTAGAGTCAAAACAACCATGAGCACCAAATCTGTTTGGAAAAAATAACAGTCAAAAGAAAACAGTGGAAGTACAGAGACCTAACTTGACAGGACTGCTGTGTGCAGGAGTTGCTAAGAGCAGCAGCTGCACTCAGGAACCAAAAGAGCTGAGAAAATCATGGTGAAAAGGAAGCACAGGAACAGAGGCAGGCACAGGCTTGAGAAGAAGCTGGAAGGAGTGCTGTGACACACAATAACATGGACAATTTTAACAGCAAGCTGCTATTCAGAGCTAGCTTAAGATGGGCTTGGCATTGTGTAAGAATGGTAAAATCCCCAGTAGCTGCTCTGCTTGGAAGAAAGCCTAGAGTTAACAACTATATCCCTTCATCCATCTAGAATTTTTTCCACATCCTATGCCATTACAAAAGCACCACGTTAAAGTGAGTTCTCATGGGCAACACAAAGCCCAAATTATTAAATTCAGTTTTCATGTGTGTAACCACTAGCAATCAGCAATTTTTGACTAATATCGCAAAAGACTGTCCTTGATGTCTCAGGTGAAGGAATAAAACAGGAAATAGCAGGTGAAATATCTACTTTCATCCTTCATGAGTAGAAACCCTTTCACCACTGCTCTGAGGCAAAGTCTGTGAAGCATGAAGACTAGAGTACAATTGATACTTCTCACATTTAAGGAGGGGCATACAACATTAGAAAATAGCAGGTCTGGAGTATATAAACAGAAATACATTATTCACGTTAATTAAATTGTGGGCTCCATTACTACAGGATGTTGTGAAGAATAAATGGGTTCTAAGAGATTAGATGAACTCACAGAGAACAAAAGGTCTGTCACAGAACATTAAACACAACTGTCAGGCTACAGCTGGGTCACAGAGTATCTAATTGCCGTCTGCTGAAAGGTGCTGTGTTATGCTTGAGAAAGGACCACTTTATACATGACCAGGCTGCCATACTACGTCTCTTCCTCTCTCCAGCTGGAGAATAGTGGGCTTGACAGACCCTTCCTCTGATCCAAGATGAAAGTTCTTTATCCACTTTTCCTTCTTCCACTGAGGCAGGTCTGCAAATACTGCCTTATTAACCTTTGAACATTTTGTCTTTATTCAGAAAATTATTTTGTAACATCTTCTAAAGGAGTTATAGTAATGCTTGCAAGTTGAGAAGTTCATTATATATTACACTAACATTTAAAGTATTTTGGACAACTTCAGATCAATCCAATAAATTGGGAAAAATGGGTTGTCAAGAACTGTATCACCAGAAAACTAATAACTCTGTGGTACAAAGGATTTTCTTCAATCTCAGTAGCAAACTTCGTTAGAAACCTCGTGTGTACATGATGGCTTTAAACTCAAGGATAGTAGGTTCAGATTGGATATTTACACAAAATTCTTCTCTGTGACAATGGTGAGACACCATGACGGGCTACCAAGAGAAGCTGTGGATGCCCCATCCCTGCAAGTGTCCAGTCAGGTTGGAAGGGGCCCTGACCAAACTAGTCTAGTGAAAGGTGTTTCTGCCCATGGCAAGGGGTTGGAAGTGGATGATCTTTAAGGTCTCTTTCAACCCAAGTCCCTCCATTGTTGTATGACTTTATGTGTGCAGGTAATTTATTCCAGTACACATGACTAAAAGGGGCTCTAAAATATGACAGCATTAAAAAAAACAGTTATACAGTACATCAGTCTTCTGTCAAATACAATGAATCACTTTTCAGGTTCACTCACTGAAATTGCATATATTTGTATTAGTTACTCTGTTGGTCTGTGTACACTGCTTGACCACGTGAAATACAGCAAAGGCCTTGCTCAGGGAGGAAGTACGCTCAAATGGCAAAGTTCAAGATAATTTCACTCATGAGGTCCCAAACAATGCCCAAACCTTATGGTCTGAAACCTAAATATAAATTTGTAAAGAAACCCATCTAATTTATATAAAAATTCCTCAAAAGAAAACTTTTTATTCCAGTAATCTTTTGTCCTTAAGAAAAGAAACAATTTTCTTATGAAACTGGGCCTCCCAAAAATCTGTTTTTGTTTGTTTAGTTTGGTGCTTATGATGCCTTGGGTTTTAGCATTTATATTTTTCAGACTCTCTGCTGCTTGGTGTGTAACTCTAAAACCTCCTATAAGGTGTTAGCAAGTTCTCTTCACAGGGTAGTTAGACAAAACAATCCCTTCCCAGCTAGAGAATCAAGGACAACTGGTACCCAAAAAGCAGAAACAACGGCAAGGGAAAGGGGGCAAGCCAGGGGGCTGAAACTTTATGGCTTGGGGCTGTGGTTGGATCATTGACCCCAAAATGCAGATGAACCAAAACTTATAAAAGTGTAAAAACTAGTGACCGGGATCCATCTTGGACTTGATCTGGGTGTAACCCCAGCCAGGCTCTTGCACTGCCCAAGGTGTATCCTTTCAATAAATACCTATTTCATCCCTTTTGCTCTGTCTAGTCTCTGTTCCAGGTCAGCCACTTGGGCTTTTAGACAGCTAATTTTTACAATCATAAGACAAGTGCTCTAATTGCAGAGGAACACAATTTTTAGATTACTTTGCTCTAAATTAATGTTAATAAAGTATTATGAATTCAGACTTTTTGTTTCATTTTTGCATCAACAATGACTTTATTAAGAACAATATAGTTTTTGGTCTCCTGCATGGAAGTAACGTTCCCACTTCTTTTTTTTTCCCCACAAGTCATTTCTTCATTGTGAACTACATTTTATGTAGCCATAGAATCACAGAATCATTGAATGGCTTGAGTTGGAAGGAACTTTAAAGATCATCTACTTTCAAGCCCTGCCAGGGGCAGAGGCACCTTCCACAATGCCAGGTTGCTCAGGGCCTTGAATCCAAATGTCTGTCCATTGACAGCACAGACCAACAGAACAAATACTTTAGCTGCACGGTAGTAATTTTTTTCTCAAACTGAAGTGAACAAAAATAGGCAGTTATGCATGTTCTAAAATACTCTGCACTATGTAGATGTATAAAATACAGCACCAGAAGAAGCACTGGAACAGGATGGTGGAATAACCATCCCTTGAAAGTATTCAAAAAAATGAGTAGTCTGGCACTTCGTGATATGGCTTAGTGGACAGGGTGGTATCCAGCAGAAGGTTGGACTTGATGGTCTTGGAGTCTTTTCCAACCTTAATGATTCTGCAATTCCAAGACCCAGTGTGATTTTCTGGAATCCAGTATTTTTGGTAATAAATTGTACTATTACGCTGAGTGAAATCTTATGCAGACAAACCCCTGAAGTATTTTACAGCAAAGCACTTTTCATGTATGTTAAAACACACAGACTCTGATTGAAGAGAGCTCGCAAGTGAATCCAAGTTTTCTCAAGTTGCATTGACAAGTTGGATAATTCTTCCATGAGTTTTGGCTCTGATGAGAGAATCTTAAGATGCAACTGAAAATTAAAACAAGTAGTTAGTGAAGCAAATACAGATAAAAAAAAATTAGAAGACTGTTCTCCCCATTCAATTCCAATACTTTGCTTCCAGGAAATGTCCCAAGTAAGGAGAGAACTCTTTTCCTTCAATTAATTTCCTCTATTTAATACTGCCTCCCTTTTGCTAGTCTTTACAAGCCATTTTTCATGTACTAATTGGATAAGGCAGCAAAATATCTGAAATATGCTGTACTTTTACTAGATCACCTTCTGGCAAGGCTGATGAATCTATTCTCATCACACATTTTCCAAGAGGGTAACTTTCTCCCCTTTCTGACCTGCATCACAAATTCCTCTTTAGGCTAGAAAGGCTAGACAGAAGTGCTAAGGTCAATCGGGATTATTATTTTAATTATCCATGTTGCACACATCAAGAAGAATGATGCTAGCACACACTATAGCGATAGAGATGGAGGAGGTCTCCTTATGTGACAAACAGCAACCTTGTTAAAGCAGAAGGAAGAAAAACTTTCTGATCTTGCAACAATTATTACCACTTAATGGACGGAATATTTATTTTCCAGGCTACAATTTAAATCTAGGAGCCTTGATTTTGAGTTTTAGTCTGAAAGACAGTAGGTTCCTTCTGGATATTAGACAAAATTCTTTCGTGTGAATGTAGTGAGGCACTGGCTACACGTGTCTGAATGTTTACAACAATATTTTCCAAGTAAACTGTTATTAATTGCTTTCACATGATTTCATAAATCAGAGCATTCTAAGCACTTATACCTCAGAACGGTTTCAATTTTCCACAGAACCACTTTGTCTCTAAGAGTAACTGTTACCGTGCTTCAGTAGAGTAACTTTCTAACTTGCATACACCCTGGAATAATTTCATTAGCTCTGCCATACTCAACAGGTAACACACGAAAGGCAGCCCACTGACAAGGAAAGTAAAGTAGGTCAGGCTTGCAATGTCTAGCGATAAGTCCAGCATATGTCTAATTTACTTCCCAACTATCATATATTAAATTCTTTGCCTATTCAAGACACAGCATACCTCAGTTTAACAACTAACAACCACTAAGATGTTAGGGTTGTCACAAAAAAATAAAACCAATTCTAAGTAAGGAATACTAGAACAAAACCTGTCTGGCAGGGGTCTCTTCACAACATTTTTTGCTTTGCAAGTTTTTCTTGACTGTCACCAAATGAGTTGACAAATCATCCAATACATTCAGTTAGACATTTTAAAACCAATCCCAACCAAAATCCCTTCAGATCATTTGAGCAGACAATTTATGCCTTTTTACTGAATAACCATTATTTTAAATAGGACTACAATGAATTTTATAAGAAAATTGTTACCTTTAAAAATAGCGCCAGGTATGCCTGAGTGAGTTCGAAGTTGTACTTCTTGTTCAGCATCATCTCAATCATTCTCAGAAAGCTCAGCATCACCTCCACTGAGCCACCACCTTCAGGGGCCAAACCCCGTAGTTCTACCTCAATATTAGATGGCCCCAAGCTTTTCAAGAAATCAAGTGGAGCTTTATCTGTGTCAGAAAATTGAGAGATACATTATCAGTCACATCTGCAAAACAGAATCTAACAGATCCTTCATAAGACAGGCTTATTCTAAAATTCTTAAGCAGTGACTGTGAATTTCAAGTTCTTACTGTTTTCTTACTTTTTTTGTTTCCAACAAAATGTCTCCCTGTCTTTACTTTACTGTCCCACCACATATTAGAAGTACAGATGCCCTTCATTTGTAATTGAAAAATACAAGTAACATCTTTGTTTCATTTTTTTCCCTCTGTGTCTTTTAAGTGAAACAAAATTTCTAATTAACCACACAACATTGTCATTTCACATCTCTTGGCAGAAACAATGTACATACTTGAGATTTTGAGCCATTAACTGTGAATATAATCTGAAAGACAGAGAACACTACTTTTACTAGACATCTTTACTCTAGTTGACAATCAAAACTAGAGATCTTCTAGTGCATCTAACAAAATTATTACTTTTTTTAAGTGAATGCCTTATGTTGGAGGGTGCTAGGTGAAAATCTTCTCCATAGTAGAAATATATGCAATTTACAAACTTTCTTCCTCTTCATACTTGTTTCTTCTCAAGATTTCTACCATCCTACCTGATGACCTATGAGGATTCCATCCATTTGCTTTAAANAATTGATAGTTAAAACATTTTTTAAATGTATCTGATAAATATTTCTTCTGCTAAGAAGTTGCTAAGAAGACCAATTTTGTGGTAACTAATAGTGTTAGGCATTGATTAATATTCCTCAGGTGGTCTAAATCGGTATTCGATTCCTACAGAAAATAATTAGCTAGTTTTAAACATAACTGGTTTTAACAGTACTAAATAAATGCATTAAATATCTTTTTTTATTACATTAAACAAATAAAGCATGGAACATGTACGCTGATACACAAACAACATGGAAAAGGTTGCAGCTCAATCTATGTTCCACAGTCCTGAAGTGAGGCGTGAAACCCTGTTTCCATCCCAACAGTAAACCAGGATGGTTTCCAGCAGGATTCTTTTTATTTGCACGGTCCAGTCACCTTCAGAAGAGATGACTGTAATCTAGCAAGCAAAGAGCCATGCTCCCTACCACCAGCTTGCCCAGCCAGAATCACGAGGCTCCCTGGATTGTGGCTGTGGCACAGACCCTGGAGCACACCTGCCTTACAGTACAGGTGACCTGAGGCAGGTCCAGATGCCCACTACCACAATGCATCAGAGTGCACTTGTTCCCTGGATTCACCTCTTCTCAGTCACCCCAAGATAGGCTCTGAGGCACTTTAATAGAACACTGTCAATCTAAATACTAAAAATAAGGCATGAGAACACACCCTGTTCTGCTGGTAACAGATAATGAAGTTCTGCACACAAAACATTTTAAGTGCATATGAGTAAGCTGGTCATCTCAAGAGAGTTTAAGCAGGGGCAGAAGAATTCCCAAAAGAACTACTTTGTGTCCATTTACATTTCCAAGTCAGCTATATTGGCAATCATTTCAAAAAATCTAAGTTTCAGTGATTCTGTAGCATCACAAGATAAACATGAAA
>VZTT01053175.1:4464-45154 GCA_013400855.1 Buphagus erythrorhynchus
GGCGCTCTGCCTCGGCGGGGCGGGAGCCAAGGTAACCCGGCAGCGGCGGCACCGGCCCCCGCCCGCACCGGGCAGGGCAGCGCGGCAGCGCCCAGCCCGACGGGGAGCGGGTGCCCCGGGAGCCCCGCCGGCAGGAGGGGAGGGACCGGGAGTCCCGGGGCGAGGGGAGAGCTCCCGGCAGAGCCGCCGGCAGCAGGGTGAGAGGTGCGCTGGCGCTCCCGGGATGAGGGATGCACGCGGATGTCCCGCGGACACCGGGAGGAGGGATGGATGCAGCGGGGCGGCCGCGGGGGCGGCTGCGGGTCCCTTCGGCCCCTGCGTCTCGGGATTTGGGGTGTAGGGCTGGCCGGGGACTCGCCTCGGAGGGCGAAAGGCACCGCGAGACGGGATGCTCCGGGCTCCGATCAACCCCTCCGCTTCGGTACAGCCGGACCCTGAATCCGGTGAAAGCCCAATGACTACGGGATTCCCAGCAGAAATGAGAACACTTGCCCAAAGGCATCCCTGCCACGGGCACAGCCTGGCTTGGGGAGTCCGAACCAAATGCCTCGTGCTGTTTTACTGTCCCCACGCTCGCTTTCCCCGCTCTCGGGCACCTCGGCTGTAGCAGGGAGAGCAGGTAAACTCTGCAAGTGACAGGTACAGCTCCCAGGGCATAGGTACAGATGCTGGCATAGCTGAGAGCGAGAGAGGCTGAGCACGGGGGTACCTGCAGTGGAAACACAGAGCACCCCAAAACCAGGAGCAGCTGCAGAGCAGTTGCTCTGAGCTGTGGGAAGGATGAGCAGTCCTGGTCCCACTGAAGGGAGTGGGACTTTTCCTACGGACCCTGATAGAACCAAGGTTTGACACTGCTAGTAGAGATTCTCAATTCTGTAAAACATGAGCTACTAGAGTATAAGAAAATATTATTCCATACGTTTATGTCTTGTTACATATGTATGTATATATAACGAAAAAAAAGTGTAGGGTTGCTTTCTCTGGTGGCAAACAGCATTATAATTCTGCCTGATAAAGTAATTCCCTGCCACAGCACACGAACACACAGCAATGACTGTGGTTGAAATGAAGATATTTTATCTCACTTTGGTATCCTAGTGAAGATAGCTACTGTGAGAACTTAATTAAGCCACATTTCTGGCCCTGAAATACTAACTTTACCAAGCTCTATTGAATTGTATGGTTGTGGGGCTTTGTGTTTTGTTTCTCTTTCAAGTCAGGATTGCATTGCAGAATACAAGCTTACCCTCATCCAGTTGCATACCTCTCTTATTAAACTACATAACTTGCTTGCTTCTCTGAATTATTGCATCCTTCCTGTGCTGTTTCTCTTCTGCCTTTCCCTCTACAGTCATGAGAAGGGAGTACTGGCTGTGTGCTGTGCATTTGGGGGTGAAAGGCAATGATGGGACTCTGAATGCACCAGCAAACTCTCTAATTTTTCCTAATTTTTCTCTAATGTTTCATAGTCAACTTCTGCTGTTCCCTAACTCTGAGATCAAGAGTGTTTGATTTCACACTAGGCAGTAACTTAAGTATTGACCAACAGCACTACAGAAAAGAAAATCCTCCTTAATGAAGAAGCAGCAGTCTCCTGCCTGCTTTCCCCGACTTGACTTCTTGCTGTATCAATTATTCTTTTGAACACGTTGTTTATAGGCTCTTAACATACTGGACAATTTCTTTTGCAGAATGAAAAGCATTTTCTATTGCTCATCTTCCTAAATGTGACAGGGAGCTCTGTGTCCAAACAGACGTGTGTGTACATCTCTTGCTCCCTGTTTTTATTATTTCTTGGAGTAAGTTGCACTTGCTCTTCACTCATCAAGGACTGCACTGTGCTGCGTAGGCGTCACTATTTTTATCTTTTTTGGCTACACTGATAGTGTTGCTATGCTAGTAAAGAAATATACATCCCACTCTAAGTTAGTGGTTCAAATGTAGTTTAATTTATCAGTTGAAAAAAGATATTCAACGATTTATGAGAAATTATTTATCTTCTGGCTTAGAGTTAACAATATAAAAACGTAACAGAAACTCCCTTGGCAAGGGCAAAGTCTGCATGAGGTACAGGGAACTGAATTGTTCTTTTCATCCAGGAAGGTGGTCTCTGCCAGTAAGAGCTGAGAAAATTTGTGATGCTATGAAGTAGTGTGGATGTTTGCAACATGTTTTGTGGCAAAGTAGAGCTCTCTCTGGAATCCTTCACCAAGTACTACAGCAATTTAAAAGTAGGAGTTAGATCAAATGAAAGAAAATTTGAAGATAAGGTGCATGATGTTTCCTCCTGCGTGTCTGTATCAAATGGAACAAGATGTGCAGATAAGCAGCTTGTTTATCCTGAAGGAAGAATGTAAGCCTGATGAAAGAGTAACATAGTCAAAATTATGTCTTTGTATGTTCATTAAATATTATCAGTTTAATCAAATCCCTGTGGAGGAGTTCTCTATGCCAGTGCCATCCTTCATCTGGTATTCTTCTGTTCACTTGCTGGCTTAAAGAAAAAAATCAAACCTTTCTTGTTCCGTTTAAGAGAAGAAATCTTAGCAGTCCTAGACCCTCTAGTGAAAGTCTTAGTCCTTTACCCAGCAAGAACTATGGCAAAATTCCTGCTGGTTTCAGAGGGAGCAGGATCCTTCCCAAGATCAGTGAAAGATTAAAAAAAAAATCAACTACTAAAATATGCACTTCAATTAGCAAAGAATGTGGCCTGATTAGTAAAGTGTATGAAATTTCAGCTATTAAATTCTACAGCCCTGATCAACAAAGCACGCTGCACAGTTGGCAATGTATCCAGAATCTCAACTGCTGTACTAGTCTCCTACCAGATCAACCAAGCATGCAGCTGAATTAGTAAATTATGCAACTGGAGCAGCAAAATATGCACTTCTGATTGGGGTGGGAGGATAGGAAAGGTCTCAAATGTTTTAAATTGGCACACAACAGGTCTGTCAGTGGTCACCATCTGCCTTGAGAAAAGTAGAGGCAAAACATGTAACTTTTACTAAGTCTTTGTAGACCATTGCTGGACTGGAAAAGTATATCCCTCAAATAGATCAGTGTTTGTTAGCAGCAGTCCCATTCTTTACCAGATGTATTGCACATCTGGTTCCAATCCCAGCAGCTGCCAGGTGTGGGAGTTATTTTAGTAACACTTTAATGGGATTTTGAGGTCCAGGTAGCTTTTGCTTTATTCATCACTGTAAAGCACTAGGTATGCACACCAGGCTGTATTTCTGTCTCAAGAGATGAAGCCAGTCAAGACAAATAGGGCACCTTCAAAGAACCTGAAAGTTTTGTTGGCAATGAACATAATATCTATTAATCTCTTCACTGTTTGTGAAAGTACTTTGTGCTTGAGGAGAAGAGAAATGATAGGTGTTTCCTGTTTTCTTTGTATCTTGATTAATTGCCATAACTGCATCCTGTTGTGTTTACAATGTATCTTGGCAGATCAGATGTTTACCATGCAGAGAGTTTGGCCAATTTGGGGAGCAGCTATATTCATACATTCTGAAGCAGTAGAGCTGTTTCTCCCTATCTTCTGTGTATGTGCTTTAAAAATCCAGTCACTGTAACTCGTTCTGAGCTTCAGAAGCTCTTTTTTCTTTAATTATTATTTTTGCTTTATATGTTGGATCTGCAGGTTGTCCTATTTTAATAAAGATGCAGTTTCAGGCTTTTTAATTTTTTTTTCACTATTTTTTATGTCTGGAAATAAACTTTGTTAAACTGCCTGGGCTCAAGGAAGGTATGAGAATTGCTTTGTTTTATCACACTGTTCACTTTAGCACTCAGGAGCCTGAAACATTATTTGAGTCTAAAAATTATCTGGATTTGGTTTTTTTGTTGTTTTGGTTCATTTGTTTCTGGTTTTGGTTTGGGAGCTCTTTGTTGTTTTGTTGGGGTTTTTGAATCCACTAAATTTGATTCATAAAGCTGGCTTGCATTGAACTTCTTATTTACCAAATTTCTGCCTCATTTCCAAGTCAGTTCAATGAATGATCCTATTTAGTTCTTTTTCCTGTTTAAAATATTTCCTACTGAGTCCAGAGCAGTGCCCTTAAAACATAATTGATTTGGGTCATTGAACCCTTATTTTTCATGCATGTTAGTTTACAGCCCGCCACTGGTCTGACTGGTATTTAAATTAGAAAATTGCAGGCGGATTTCTTCTAGAGGCTAAAGTTCACGTGGAGTCTCTGGCAAAATAAGATCCAGGGAGTACATATCCCTGGAACTGGGCAATGATTTGTAACTCTTTTTTAATTCTGTCTGGCCAGAGTGTTATAAATCTGGCGCTCCCTTGTTAGCTTCACGCTAAGCAGCAATAATGTCCACAGTGTTTTAGTCCTGATAATTCTAATTACGGAAGCACTGAAGAAGCTGAAAGCTGAGAAGATGGACAAGGCTGGCCTCAAGTCCTGCACAGCACAGGAGATTCTCTTTTTGTAGAGCTGAACCATAATTCTCTCGTTCACCAAGGCAAGCAATGGAAGCAGCAGCCAAGGTAAGACAAACAAGCCAGTGGCAGAAGATTTCTGGAATTATGTGGGTAATCTTCGTGCAGAAGGAGCCAAAAGACTGTAGTGCTGGTAGAGATACCAACCATCCTTGGGGTGAAAATGCTGAAATAACTTTTTTCTTTACTATCTAAGAGGTTGGAGCAAACAATCCTGTTGCACTGGTTTGCAAAGACCCAGCAAACAAACTTTTCTGTGGTAACCAATAATTACTATTCTCTCCTCTGCTTCTTTGTGTGACAGACCAGGAATGGTGCTAAAATATTCAGGTTTCTTTCTTCCTGCCTCCCTTTCTTCTTAAAAAAAAAAAAAGAACTCATGGCATATTTTGTACCAGAGGGTGGCTGCCCAGCAGTAGTGTAGCTAGACCAGGACTGATAAAGCAATTCTTCCCATTACACACTGTTCTTAGTATGCACTGGTATCCCAGATCTATAAATGATAAATATTCAGCCTGGTGTTTAGATGCTTGCTTGAGTATGGGAAGTGCTAAATAGAAAAGTCATCCTCTTGTACAGATTCATGGCAGGAGAAGGGTGGAGTAGGGACAGGGCACTGTAGGGACTTGCATTAGTACGTGTAACAATTTTACAGCAGTAGGGAGAAGCCTGACTGTCAGCCTTGGTTTTCAAACTCAGTGTAAGGACATTATCATTCCTCTTACAAGCTCTCAGCAGCACATGGCCCCATGGTTCATTTTGAATATCCTTACTCACATCATAGCCAATGGAAAGGAGGTTCCAATTTTCAGAGGAGCAAAGGCTAATTTGCCTGTATTTCCTTTCTGGAGTTCTTGGAGCCCTACTGGAGCTCACAGAAGTCATCTGAGACTTCAGGAGGATTTAAATCAGGCCATAAGTACTGCTGGCTTGGATTAGTAATGATGTGCATTGAGGACAACATCTGTATTTGGGTTTGGGTGGAGCCCTTTCATGGTAGAAGAGTTGGTAATACTTTTACAGTACCTTTCATCAGAGGATTTTGGAGTTTCACAAATATCTAATTACAGAAACTACTAAACTATGTGAAATCCTTGGTCCTGGGGGAGTACAGACAGTGCCATTATGCTTCAATAGAAAGCAGGGGTGGGTGGTGTTCAAAGTGGCAAAACAAAAGTGAATTTTTGACATGCAAGCCGTAACCTGCTACACTTCTCATTTTCATCCTGTGTTTTACTCCTCTCATTTCTTTATATTAGCAGCCAGGTTTCAACACCAAATGAGCTAAATAAAATGGGCTGCCACAATCCTCCATTCAGAACTACTGTCAGCTCTTGGGAAGGGATTTCAGAAGTTCATCAATCTCCTACTGATCTGTTTTTGTGGTATTTGTATTTCTTCATTCTGTTAAGGTGTAGCAGACTTAGCTAGGGTCAGGTGCCAAGGAGGCCAATAATGACACCTTCCTGGGTACAGGAGCTCTGGGATGACATGCCTCTGAAAGTCCAGCCTGATCCAAATCCCAGAAAGTGGTCGCTCAGCCTTTCCAAGGACAGTGTGCCTGCTCTGTACTGTACTTAATTTGGGATTAGCAGTGGGAGATCTAATCCATTTATTCTGCTTAAATCCAGCTCTCTCCTGGTCTTGGTCAGTAAATATTCCACTGTTTTGAGAGACTGTTTTTATTAAAGGGATTTTTTGACTGAAAATGTGGAGCCTTTACTGGTAGCACTGAGGCTCAAAGCCCAGGCTACCTATGCCCTTGACTTCCTCCTGTGCTCCAGATCTGCATGGGTGGGCACTTCAGGTAAATCTGAGACCTCACTATTTGAATACAAGGGCCTCAAGGAGTTGCTCATCAAGACTAACTTTAAATGCGAGCTTAGCAGGCTGAACACTTTGATTTGCCTCTAAAATCAACAGTAACTTATTCCAGGTTTCCGGGTTGAAACTTGAATAGGGAAGAAGAAAGGATGTCTGCAAAGCAGATTTATTTAGGAAAACAAATTGCTCACTGGTTGGGACCCTGTAACAACAAACCCAGGCTTAGTTTTTCCTCTGTCTGCAGTATCTGTGATACTTTTTTCAGCTTTCTCCCAACCCTCCCTGCTGTGCCCTCATGGTCTCTCCTTATGTGTAAGCAATCAAATAAAATTTACAAGCATCTTGTTCTCTGAAATCGTGGCAAAGACAGAGTCTTGGAAATTTCCCTTTCCAGAGTGCACAAGAGGAGACCAATCTTGGGAGAGCAAGATAGAGAGAAGTGCTGCTGTTTATATACCACCCAAAACTAAGGATGAGCACATGGACCATAGCAGACCCCTGGATGCTCCAGCTCCAGCTGCAGCAATGGCTCATGTGGGAGCCCAGCTAAACAGATTGTGTGAAAGAGAGAGGGTTTTTCTTTGCTTGCATTTTTAAGATCACTACCCATGTTTTCTGCATAAGCCCTCCCACCTGCTAGTGGCATTTAGTGACACAACAACCTGGTTCCCAAAACGTTGGGATAACAGCTCTGGAGCAGGGTAATGGTGGCACAGAATATTTGCAGGTTTTGCATTCACATATGGAATGTTTCCTTCTCCATATGTTTCTACAATAGACTGCCAGCATGTGAAACATCTGAAGTGCCTGAATGAAACAATAGGGTCATGTAGCTGGAAGTCCAAGCACAGACAACTCTCCTTTTGCAAGGCCAGTTTACACTTATATGTGTGTGTTTTGTTTGCTTTTAAAAATCCAAGTTTATTTCCCAGGAGGTGACCAGAAAATTTTGCATGAGATTGCCTTTCAATTCTCCTTCCTCCTGTTTCTTGTCATTTCAAAATGAAACAAAGCAGTTTTGGGCGCCTAGGGTGCATATGGATTTCGTTATTTAAATCTCTCCCATGTATTTGGGAGGTGATATATATGAAGTTAATTTGGGAACATTAGTTTTACAGATTCCTATGGATATACATAACTTGTTCAATGGTGTTCAACTTTTATACTGAACTCCACAAGTGAACTTTTACTGCAGGACTATAGCTTTTGTTTTGTTATATATTCTGTCTGGTTACTAAGCAGTAGAAAACAATCTGACCATGTTTTATACTTTTTAATTTGAGCTGCTTTAAACTGCTCAATTTATAGAAAATGAAAACCAGATTGATCTTCTGGAAATTGCCCCATCACCCCTGTCAGTTCCCACCAACCCTATCGTTTACTGTTAATTTTTCTATGGTGTGTTGTGTACACTTTGTTAATGAGAACTTGCTCCAGTAGAGAATAGACCTATGTGACCTATTAAAGCCCTGAAGCAAATGGCCATGGCATCTTGAACTCTTCATTACACTGCCTTACTTTTATTTACCATGGTCCCATCATATTCAGGATTATTTGCCTGAGGAGACACTCTAAATGATGCCTTTGTTTCTCTTTCTAAGGCTTTACATTTTTTGTATGTTTGAATGAGGGTATTTTCTGAAAAAGGAACTCAACAAACTAGAACATGGATAGCAGCAGCTTTGTATAGATGAAGGATCTTGTTTGAGAGGGCATCTTGCATCTTTGTTGGAGAATTTCTATTTGTCTGCTGAGTGTCCAGTCACAAGAGTTAGCTTTGTTTTCTCCCCCCTGCAAGGATTAGTCTGAAAGGTCCACAAGAAGAGGCTGGGAACTCCAGCACTCCCTGGTGGATGTTATGTTAGATATGTTGTATGCATCCTTGGGCATAAAAGCTGATGTTGTGATGAAAGGGGAAAGCTAATGTTCAGACTGCTCTCATTGGGACATGGATCACATTTGTTGCATGAGCATAGCACAATAAATTTATAAGACAGTTATGAGAGGTTTCTGCTTAAAATAGTTCTGCTTTATGGGTGTAATGGTTATAATCCCCAAGGGAACACTGCCTAGTCAAGTGGGTCTTTCCAAGCACTGGATTTGCATATTTTAAATAGATTTTTCAAATAATTTGATTGAAAAACAATCTGGCTTTTGTCCCTTTCAGACTGAAATGAGAAGAAAGAAATTAATATTGTAATATGGGGCTGCAGTCAAGATAGAGAAGAGTTCATAATAAGACCTGGCACTTAGTTTCTAGTAAAAGCACCTGGATGTAAATTAAATTAAAGAAAAAATGTCCTGTGCCTTGGCCTAGGTCTCTTCCAGAGCAATTATATCTGTATTTCACACTCAACCAACATTTTATCCACTTTATAAGCGTGTCTGCACATTGACATGCAACAACTACTGAGTAATTAGTGAATGCTAGGATTACTCCTGCAATGATAACTTCAATCTGAGAATCTGACAGGTAGCAAATGTACCCAGGAGCTGCCAAGCCCAGAGAAAAACTATTCATCATAAGCATTTCTAGCTCTAAAAATATAGATCATAGCTGTAACTTGTAAGAGATCTTGTAGGTGAATCCATCCTAATTAGAGAATTGAAAGGGGAGAACTAAAGCTTCTGCCTATTTGTGATGGGGTGGAAAAGAACAAGAATTCAGTGTTCTGAGACTTCACCTCTGAGCCCTTTTGTAGCTGAGTTAGCAATGAGCTCCTGCAGTCCCACCTTTGCTGAGAGGGGGACATATTCTTCCAGAGGGCTGTTAAGACCATCTCTAACTATTGTTCTGAATTTCCCTCTGTAGGAAACAACTCTGGCTTCTGCCTGCAGAGGGAAATGAGCCAAATGAACCAGCAAAGCCTTGCACCCAGAGCTGGGTGTTCCTCATCTTATATAGGAATCTTGCATCAGGTACTCAAAAAAGTCTGTGGGTGCTGCAGAAAAATCTGCCCACTGCTCATAACTACAGTGTAGGTTGGCACCTCTGGCATAATGAGGATGAACTGGTTTTCCTTCTCACCAGAACCTCCCAAAAGCAGCAGAGCATTCTGCTGCCTCTCCTCCATGTGCTCCGAAGGCAAGCATGAAATGTCAATGTATGCTCAGACTGCATATAGTGCTGATCATGCTATGGAAAGCTGGGCTGTTCCATGGGTGATTGTTCAGAAAACAGCCCCTGCTTGTGTCCCTGGGAACAAGCATTTTTTTGTTGTTTGGGAACAAGAATCTCTGGAGTTAAATGAGGAGGGCTGTTGTTCTCCACAGAGGCTGGAGTGCATCGCTGTGCCTGGTGGTTATCAGAGTGCCCGTGTTTGTTTTTTTGTGATTTTCCTTTTCCCCACCTCCTGTTCTGAGCGAGGACCAAGGAGGAGGGATGGTGACCTCATGGTGCAGTTATGCAATCTGCCAGAGCCAGGTATCAAAACACACTGCAGCTGTGGAGCTGGGACCTCGCTGTGGCTGGGGGCCCTGGCCTCCTGGCTCTAATGAGATCACTGACCTTCTCCTGCCACTTCTCCTGCAGCTGCTTTGATTCCCAGGGATTTGTTGTGGCCGTGCCTGCCTAACGGTTTGGAAAGCTGCTGCAGGGAATGCTGCATCCACAGGCAGGCTCTGGGAGCTGGTCCTGGAGACCTGGAGCAGGTGAGGGGAACCTGAACCCTGCCAGCCTCTTTCCATCCCAGCAGAGCTTATTTTCCTCCATCCAAGGGTATGCAAACATTCCCACCCTCCCTGATTATTCTTTTTTTTCATAGAACTGAGGAGAAGGTTGCCTGTTTTCCAGTGAAATAAAGCGGTCCCCAGCAATCTTCTTGTGATGCCTGAGCTGCAGCAGAGTCACATATGGGAAGAGTAAGAGAGAATAGCATGTCTGCAGTCTGAGGCATATTTCGGCCTCCAAGTCCTCAAGTCTCATTCAGACTTCACATTCTTTGCTCTAATTGCTGAACTGCATTCCTGCTTCCCTTCCCTACTCTTCTAGCAGTATTTTTGTTTTCCTTGTCTCCTGCAGTAAGAGGCTTTCACAGCCTCCTTCCCTTCCTACCTATATATATGCTCTCTTCAAATGTCTTGCAAATGACTAAAAACAATAGAAAACTTGGAAATAAATGTAAAAACAGGGCCCCGTGAAGCTGTCTGATGTGTGCCAAGAAGGAATACAAGACAAGTCATTTTCCTGAAAATGGGATTTGCAGAGTGGAAATGTCACGTCCATAATCACTTTCATGTGGTGGAACTGCTGCTGCCCACCACTGACATAACAGAGCATCTGTTAAAAAATGTGGGTTTGGTTTTGCTTAAATACAGCAGGTTGCACTCACTTCAAGAAGTATTAGGTCCTCGTTTAAAAACATGAGTGTAACTGCTCTGGTGCCATAAATGTACTAAAAGCTAATGTATGCTCAGCCCAGGCTGAGTCTCACACTGAACCCTGTTCAGAGTTTGTTTGTGTGAATTGGCTCAGGGAGCAAGGAGGACATACATGTGTGCAGAAGGTGGGTTTGTGTTGGGACAGGAATATTGGGAGGGCAAGGGAGACCCCACAGCAAGCAGGGTACTCTTACAATTGATGGGAACTCTTTTGGAGATCAAGCTGAAAAATAATTACAAATAAAGGCTAAACAAAGAAGACAGGGGAAGCTAATAACTAAGCAAAGTGTCAGCAATTTTTGTTGTGCTCTGTCAATCCCATGTCTGATCTGCTTCTGCTAACTCTGCTACTTTCAATCATCCAGAGACACTTGAAGAGTTGCCCTAATGTGGGATGAGAGAGTGTCCTTTTGCTGTTGCCTCATGCTTCAAACAGCAAAGGCAATTTGGCAGAGAGGGAAGTGGTGATTCCAAGGCATTTCTAGGAATTCTTGTACTGCCAGGTGGTAAAAATAGGTTAGATGTGCTGCAGCTGTATCTAGTTCATTCAAATGGAAGAAAATAAACCTTGCATGCAAAGATGAGCTGAAAATCCAGAATTAAATAGAGCACTAATTTTCCAAAGTCTCTGATTACCTTTGTCCTCTGCTTGGAAAAAGTCCTACCAGCTTTGATCTCTAGATCAGTCAGCTAGTGAAGGAAATGTGGTCACTGCTTAAACCAACAGGCTGGAGTTTTCTATCTTACTCTTGGGATAGTCTTTCCTCAGATCCTGTATTTGATGAGCATCCAAAAAGCTCAGACTTCCCTAGCTTGGAAATACTGTGAGAGGAGAACTTGGGGCTTTTGCTGGGAACCACAAGAATCATATTTCTGGTAGCTTTGCAGCAAGTTCCAGCCATGTCAGCAAGTAAAGACTTGTCTTTATTTTGGTTTTCCCATGTAAGCTGGGATTGTGGAATGACAACGTTCCCTTTTTCCTTCTCATTTTCTTTTTAAAACCCCAAGTTTAGCATTTTCTTGCTGCTCTGGCTGAATGTTTGGGCCACTTTGTATTTCATCCCAGGTGGCTGGCTCTGTTCAAATGTCCTCAGGAGTCTGAGTGATCTTTGACTTGGAATGAACTTCCTATGTTTGGAGGGGAGAAGGGGGGAAGTAGCTGGGATGCCATACCTTTGTTTTGAGCAAAGATGTTGGTGTAGCCAGAGTTTTAAAGAGGTCCCTTGGGCAGAATAAATGTGAAAGAGCTGGTGAAGGAGCCTTGAAGTGTTTCCAGATCTTTGAAAGAAACACGTGTGTGTGCATGTGTGCACATAAGATGTTTTTAATTTTGGAGGGGTGAGTGATCCCAAATAAAGCTTGCTGGATTTTCATCCCACTGATGCTATGTTGAGCTCAGATGGCTAAATTTAATCATACAGGCTGAACAATCTTGGATTCTAAGACTGGATCCATCTCTGTGCAGAAACTATTTGCTTACCCCTGTGGCTTCTGTTGAATCAGCTGTAGGCTGACAAGATAAGGCTATTGTGAAATGCCCATACACTGTCCTATTCTGGCACTAGGCAGCTGCAGTGGATTTTGATTTTTAAATTAAGCAATAAAATCAACCTGTAGAGGAGTTCTTCCTTTTCTACTCTTGGAAGTATTTAAGTAGTGAGGTTATTTTACAGGAAGGCACAAAACATAAAATAATCCTCTGATTCAAATCATGGGATCATAACCAAGTATTCTCACTTCAGAATGATTTTTTAAAGGGCCTAAGGTCTGCATGAAAAGCTTCTATCCTCACCTTCACTAATTACTCCAGTATTAGTTTTTTTCTTGTACAGTCTTCCAGCAAAGACCAAAAGGCCCTTTTACTTGGATAAGGGGTTAATACACATCTGTGCTTGAAAATATTAATAAATGCAGCACTTCTTTAACGTTCAGTCAGTTTGAAATATAGTGGATTATTCCTACGCTTGTTTCTAAAAAGAAGTGGAAGTGACATTTTTAAATCTGCCTGAAACTCGAAATACATGTGAGAAATGCACAGAAGTTGAGATGTGCATAAAGCATTAATGAGGGCAAAGTGGGTTATGAACTTTGCACATCATTTCCTTGCAAGCCTGCAGCTGGGTGTCTCTATGAGGTGTGTGCCTTGGCCCCTGAGGATGTCGTGGAAATTCAGTGGCTCAGCTGTGTGTCTCCAGTTTCCTCTGCTGAGCTTTCACTCCGACTCTGGGTACACACCACAAGAACTTGCCACTTCTTGGGTATTTTACAAAAGAAAACAAGCTACATTGGATAGGTCCCAAGCCTGAGAATCTGAGATCGTGCTTGCAGAGGAATATCAAACATCAATACAGGATGTCCTCCTTCCCCTACTTTGAAATAAATACACTTTAAAAATAAACAGTCTTTGGGATTGCAAGTGAGACAGTGTCCTCTAGGATGTTGCAGCTCGTAACCAGCATTAACATGAATGAAGAAAGAGAAGCAAAATCTAGGAACACAAATGGGCTGAGGATTTCCTTACCCAGGGCCTTGCATTGCTTTGTTTCCACTTCTCTTCAGCAGGGCTTGTATCTTGACAAGCTGAGCCACGTGGCCATGTCACCTTCTCTTACCAGCTACATGTCACAGCATCCTCCCACCTTCCCTCTGGGCTCCCAGCATCACCTCAGGCCAGCAGCACTGCTCTCCTGAAGGCAGGACAGAGAAGCTTGAGAAACTGAGCCATGCCTGCTCCCTGTGGTTCAGGCAGAGGCTGGTACCCGTCACTGAAGAGGCTGTGGGCCAGCTAGAGGCTGCCACAACTTGCCATTCATGGCTTTTTGCAAGACCCCTGCAGGTTTTGAGCATGGGGTTGCTGTGAGCTGCTGCAAGGACTTGTCCTGTCCTGGCAAAGTGAGGAGATTGCTTCTGAGCATGCCTCTGGGCCAGCTCTAGCCTGGTTCCTTCTTTGGGAGTAATTGTGACTAAAGGGTGATAATTATATTATTAAATTAAAATAATCTTGTAGAGAGTGGGATTCCCTTGGAATATGTTGATTCACTGACCATGTTCCTACAGGAAGAATGCAGAGGCTCAAGGCCTACATTTGTAGTTGTTGTGTGAGAGCAGAATTAAGAGTTATATTACTCAGATGATGATATTCTATGTGCATATTCATGGGTGGGCCTTATGGTAAAATCCCATCTGGCCAAAACAATAATTTTCTCCTTTTTATGCATGGGGATTCTGCTTTTCATCAGTGCCTCCTGCTTCTCAAGAGCTCTTTGATGTACAGAATTCAGTTGAAGCAATGACACACTGGCTTTGTGCTGCACCCCTATATAATACAGCATGGGCTTCTCTTTCTTTGGGAGCTGGTGCTCCTCAGGAATCAGCTGCTGGTGTCTGCATGAGATTCCTGAGCAATGTCCTGCAGTCACTTCTGGCCACATCTGTTCCAACCCAGCATAGCTTTGTGTGTAAGAAAAACTCCCTAGAGCTGCATCACACATGGGTTGGCTGCAGACGTGCTCCTCAGAGGGCAGCAGAGCATTCTCAGCTCCACCACAGCACCAGTTCCTCAATCACCTTTGAGGGACAAGCACGAGGTCCTCCTTGTACTCCTTAGCCCTGTGTTTCCTGGTGCAGAGGCATTATAACCCCTTACACATGTATATCTTAAATAGCTCAAAGCTGATGTCAATATTAACTTCTCAGTCCAAACACCAGCGCAGGAGGAGGTTAGTAATGACAATGGGGCACTTTTTTAGTAGTGGCACAAGATTAAACTTTTGAGTGGGCTGTGTACTGTGAAAGGGGGAAATGCAACATCTTGGCATGTTCTGAAATAGCCAACCATTGTGTCTATGGCCAAGCAGCAGTAGCTGAGATTTGAGTTACTTCTAAAAACATACTGAATGCAGTTCCCCAGTTACCCCAATATAGAAAGCAGGTAGGATTTGTCTGACCATGGTGGACTGGAGATTCAGTTCAACACAACTGTTGGAAACATTTGGAACCTCTGGCCAGAGAGGAAAATACTGAAAAGCAGACAAATGGGACTGGTTCTCCCTGCTCATAATTCACATAATTGGTGTGGGCATATATCAAGTGTTGTTTTTAAAAAGACAACAACCTATCATTTGCAAAAATTAAAAATGTGCCAATTTTTTTTGCATGCATCTGTCAAAAGCCCACAAGTCTATAGCTTGCTGCAGAAGGGAACATCTGTGTCTAATTGGCAAAACTCATGGTTTGTAATGGGTGATTCAAATGAACAAAACCATTTTCTCATTCATTCAGTTGGGGATTATAAACTAATCAGAAATCCTTCCCCCTCCCCTTCCCTCAGATCTGTCTTACATTTCCTGTCCCTTGTGGGTTTTTTTCCCTGATCTCAGAGCAAGTCTTGAATCTTTTTGGTCTCATAAGCCATAATAAATGAACAATTCCCCCACTGCCACAACCTTTCAGCCATATTTCTGGAATTCACACATTGCATTTCCCCCTCTGCCCAGGTTTGGGGGTGCAGGGCAGCTCTTGGGGTTTTTATTGTGACCAGTTGGTGGCTCAAGAGGCACCTTGCATCTGAGGCTCGTTGGATGTACACAGAATGTGCAAGATATTCCTCCTCACATGATGACAGTTCGACAGATCTGAGTGAAAGTGAAGGCAGGAAAGGGAGCTCATCCTGAGGGCGGGGGTGAGGGGTTTGGGGGGGATGCACTTCCCCATTCAGCACTCTGGTGATGAATCCCACAGCCCCCCCTGATCTGGAGTGTTAACAAAGTCTCCTGGTAGTAGAGGAGGGGCTGTGAACGCCTCCAAGCGCCTTCTCAGCGTCTGAAAAAAGGCAACTGGATCAGTTCACATATTCCTCTAAACAAAATCTCAACCCTCAATCACTGCTAATTTAAGGAGGCTTGAGCCAATCTGTGATCCTCCCACATCCAGGAGTGCCACCCTGCGAGAGCAGCAGTGCTGGTGCACATTCTGCCTCCCCAACTGGGCACATATTTTAGTGCAAAAGTTAGGTGGTGTTTACTGTTTCTTGCTGTGCAAATACCTTGTTTAAAAGTGAGCTCAGAAGATTACTGTGGAACAAAGGCAAGACTGCACCAATATGCTGGGATGATGGGAAGGAATACAAGAGAAGTAACAGAAAATCCCTCTATTCTTCTTCCAAGTGTAAGAGGCATCCTCTCCCTGAGGAAAGCATATTCACTGGAAACCAAGTGGAAAGCAAGTTTTCAGTAAAATCCAAGTGACAACAAATACATCTATAATTCTGATGTGAATTAGTAAATGGATCTAAATGTTAGGACCTATAGCCTGTTAAACTGACATAAAGTTTTGCTTGTTTCCCCTGGATTTTTACCATGAATTAACACCTGGAGAAAAGATCAGTAAAGTTCTATTAATATGTTTTGATTTTATATGTGGGACTCCTAAGGCATTAGACAGAGAATAATATGTGTGTGGCAATGAATGTGGTTTCTTTTCCACTTGAGACTTCCAGCCATAGTCCAGCCCAGGTGCCTTAAATGAGCAGCCTGCAGTTTATTCCACTATAATTAACATAAGCTTTGATTTAGATGACACTTTTACAAGTCAAATATTGGATTCCAAATTGAATACAGAACACAGTTTCCACCCACATTACTGTTTTGGTCCTCTTCTGTGGCCATCCTGCATCCACCCTGAAATCCCCCAGAATATGAGCAGCACCTGCTGGAAAGCAAAGGTTGTGCCTCACAGAGCAGGTCTGGCTTTTTGTTTCTATTTAGGAGCTTTTAACATTTGGCGTTGCATTTTTTTTCTTTCCATTTCAATATGAGCCAAGGGGAGGGACCAAGAGAAAAAAAATCTGGAGTATTTTGATCTTTGTGGCTTTATATGGACTTCATAAGCTTCGTTTGTTCTACTGCCAAGTTCTTTTGTGTTTAAATAGATAACAGACCAAGACGACTAATCATTTCCAATAAAAAAACCACACCAAACCCAAAGCATTCCCTTTCTTTTCCAATTAATGCTTGTAAACCCATTCTCCTAGACAGGGCTTGTGACCTAAGCACTTCTGGTTTTGGGTTTTTTTTTTTTTCTTTTCCTTTTCAAAAACAATTGCCTAAGGCACAGACTGGGCTCTGTGCTCTGCAAATTTATGAAAGAATCTGGAAAACAGGCTCTGAGAGTGGTTTTGGGAGAAGGTAGCTGTAAATATGATTTGCAAAAGCAGCCTCATGCACCTTTAGAAAAGAGAAAAGCACAGAATGGTGGTTAATGCCACCATTTATGGACTTCCTTCCTCCTTGGAGGCTGGGGGCTATTTGTGGAGAAGGAAGAAATAGCAGATTCACATGGAACTGTCACTGTATTATGTAAAATGCATGTTGGTTGCTGGTTTACTGGTGAGACCTGGTATCTGTTGTCACTATTTTGAGCAGCTTTGCACTTGAAAAAGACATGATTTGCCCAATCAAAAGTAGCTACATTTTATTGAAGTAAATAAGGCTGAATGTCCTTGAAACAGAAGATGAGTTGGTTGGATGAATCATGGGTGATCATCAATGCAAAGGTTCTTTTTTACATGAAAATGTTTTTGTAATGAAAATAACACAGAGTTTTAAATGCTGTAACATTTTTGCTTTAGCTTGTTAAGATTCTTCTCACACAACGAACTGTTTAGGGCAACACATTTGTGTGGTCAAAAAGTTGTATGTTTGCCAACAGCACAAATTATCAGTAGTAGGAAGTGAGAATATGTGAATTACTTATGTGGGTTATATTTCTCTTGGAGGTTGACCATCCAATATACACTTCCATAGTCTCTAAGAGTGGCTTCCCATATTAGATTGATGCTCCACAAAAGTAGGAGCTAAGACTTGCATAAGCTTAATGAATTTCCCTGTCTTGGGGGTATCTTAAACCAGTCTCTGAAGGGAAAGGAAAGAATCAGAACTTCCACCTGTCTGGCAGACTGCATCCTGAGTGTAATCTATGGGAAGATGTAAGATTCTTTGTTTTATTTCCCAGGTGTATTACTCCTGTGGTGCAGTGGTGGAATCAATGGAAAGAGGCCTGATTTTGTCACCAGGTTTTCCAAACAACTACTACCCAGGGACACACTGTGTCTGGCAGTTTTTCATTCCCATGAGAACCCATCTCATCTTGGAAATATTTGACTTTGACATTTTTGAGAGCTCTAGTGAAACACCAACCCCCTGGGATGGCTTTTCAGCCCCTGCTACAACAGAAAATAAGGACATGCCTTCTCTTGGGGAAAACCTGGACTTTGCTGTCCACACCACAAAACCCTCTCTCCGGATGTCGACACTGAAGGTGGCTCAGAACCTGAGCAGCACCAGAGACCAGTCAAAGGACCTTGCTGGTCACCTGGATGAACTTCCAGGAACCATCTCAAAAAAAGATGAAGCCAAACAAGCATCTGAAGAAAACCAGTGGAAGCAGATGAAGGAACCCAAAGGGATTACCAAGGCTCAGCCAGAGGAGCTGCCAGTCCCTGTGGCTGGTAGTGCCTCAATGCAGAGGCAAAATACCAGTGGCCTGGAAAGAGGAGAGGATTTGGAAGGGAAGATGTTGCTTGCCCACCTAGCTGCTAGTGAGAGAGAGGAAGCCACAGCAGAGAGCTGGACTCTTCCCTCAACAGCACTGCCCATGGAAATCTCCTCCAGCCCTCAGTCAGCAGTGGATGTCTGTCCCCATGACGTGTTATATGTTTCTGATCTCATCACGTTTTCCTCTCGCTTCTGTGGCCCAAATTCCCCTGTAAACAAGACCATGGTCTTTGGTTCATCTCTGGAAATGGTTGAGGTTATCATGGAGCTGATCACCACCACGGACCGGGGCCGAGGCTTTGCTTTGCTGTTCGAGTACAGGAACATCACTGACCCCGGCGCTGTGGATGCTGTGAGGCAGGAGAGGAAGGAAAACATGATGATGCTGGCAATTCTGACAGGGATCGTTGTCTTTGCTCTTGTTTTGCTCTCTGCCCTCTGTGTAGCTTGCAGGTAAGGTGATGCACACCAGAGCCTTGGAAGCATGTGATATTATCCATAGGGAAAAGACCAGAAAAGAGTTTTACTTCCAGAAAAGAGTTACATTTCCTTTGCTCTGCTAACTCCTGCTGTCCTCCACGTGTGGTAAAGTGGGTACAGAGGAGGTCAATGCCACTCACTGCTCCTGCCCCAGGCTCCTCAGTTTTCTTTCCTACTTCTCCAGCTCCTGTACCTCAGATTTATTTCCTGTTTCCTGCAGAAATACCTGAACAGTCAGGACTTTCCTGGGCACCTTTTGTTTTAATGGCAGTGGTGCCTTTGAACCTCAGCTTTTGGACAAAATCAGCACAGAAAGATCATCCTTCCCTGAGTCTCCTGAGTGGGTTGAGCTGACAGTCACTGCATCTTTTCACAGAAACCCCACAGTTTGGCTCTAACTAACCATCACTAGCACTCTGCAGAAAAGTAAATAATAACCAAAGTATTACCACATCGAATTAAGATTTAAAAATATTTTCCCATCTGTAGCATATTTTATCCAAGAGACTGTGCAGAAATTTTAAATCCAATGCATTCAGTGTGTTAAGAAGTCATCTGCACATCCCTTTGATGCTGGGGAAGAGCCCAGAGCCATGCTGCAGTACCTCTCATTGTTCCCAAATGCAATCCAAAACGATCCAGTCAAATGAGCAGATGGTCAGGCTGTGTTGTGGATTTCCAGGTCCTGATGCTAACTAGTTAAATGGTTAAAACCAAACAGTTACACAAGCATGCCTCTCTAGTCAATTGCTTTTCTTTTATATATTTCTTTTCTGTATATCTATCCAAGGAACACTTCTCCGCCCCCCAGCATATGTTTGCATTTTTCTAACTCCCTAGTGAAAACATTTTTGTAGAAACAGTGATTTATTTCTCTCCCTTCCAACAAATTCAAAACAGAGCCCGTGCTCCCCAGGTTTTTGTCAAAATAAACACCATTTTTCAAATGTTTTGACTTCAATGAAAACATCAGGTAAACTGAAACCAACCCTTGCAGGGCTCCCCTCTGGTGGCTGGGTATTGGCAGGAGTGTTCTTTTCCCAGAGCCATCATGCAGCTGCTCTGGTTTCTCCCTTCCTGCATCACCCAGTGTGCATCCTGCAACCCCAGAGGTCTCAGGATTGCCCAGACACCCCTCACCACTGGGGCTTGGTTTTCCTTGTCCTCATGGAGGCTGCATTTAACTCTGGCTGAATAAACACAAAATGCAGGCCGGTCACACTGGGCACAGTGGGGAAGCTTAAATATCCTCTCTGTTGCTGTATATATAGAAATTCCTGCTTTCAGGGTCTGAGTTTTTTGTAGCTGTAGGAGTTAAACTTGCATGTGCTACATCTAACTAACCTTTTTGTTTTTAAAGAGCTCGCAGAACACTAATTTAGACCACAATTTTTTGCTAGCTCTGAAGGAAAAAGTCTGGTGGAAAATGTCTTCCAGATACCAAATACTTTATTTTTATACCCTTGCCAATCTTAAAAAGAGACAGAAACAGGCTCCCTTTGCTATGGCAGCAGTCTGGGCTGATACACATGTTGAGTAGGCTGTTCTTGCTCCAATACCCCTATTTAATTTCACTGTAACGATCCATGAAGCAGAGTATTATTCAACCCAAAAAGTACACCAGCAATCTGAGGCTCCACTGGCTGAGATTTCCCCTGCAAAGCCTGTTTAGAAAGTCAGGCCATGCTGCTCACATTCACAGTTTGGCTTTTTGCTTGTCAGATGTTTACAAAATAATGTTCTGCTCTTCCTGACCAACAGAAAAAAAAAAAGTCCAAAGGATTTCAGCCCCACACACCAATGTTTGTGTGTTCTGGTTACTGGGAATACATCCTACCAGGGGTCCTATGGTGCAGGATTAGGCTTGCTACTTCAAACACTGGTATTTATGCTTCTTCATTGCTCTACAATTTTTTATTTATTTTTTTTTTAAGAAGATATCTATAACTCAGCCATCTATTGACTGAGTGTAAATAGAGACTACCCCTGCTCCTTTAGCCTCTTGACAGTGTTTACTATCCCAGCCTCCTATATTCCCTGCATGCTGTTCCTAGGAAGCCTTGATTACTCCACTTTATTTTGTGTCAGACTTATATAGCATTTAAGTGAGACCAGGTGGAAGTGATGCTGTGAACTCAACCTGTGTTGAGTTACCTCACCTGTGTTGCACTGGAAGAGTCTTTTCTCCCTCTTTACTGTGGTAACTGCTTTGAGGGTATTGGTCTCTGGCCCCAGAACCACTGGCACTGGTTGGAGCTTGCCTACCTCACAGCTGTGGGTTTTTAATGCAGCTCAAAATAAGACTGCTGAGGCCACTAAGCATTAAACTTCTTTTAGATTGAGCCCATCAAGCTCTATTTTATGGTTCTTGTCCTAAATAGGGGCTTGAAATCAGATGTCAAATGTGTATTAGCCACAGTCTGTCCTCACTGCAGAAAATGCCAGGGTGGCACAGGGTGGGCTCAGGGGGGAAATGATGGTGTTCTACCAGTGCAGCACACTCAGAACTGGGACCAGCCCCCCGAGGCACAGGGACACTGTCCTGGCTGGACTGGGCACTGCAGAGGATGCCAAGGGGAGTGTGGAAGCTCTTGGCCTTGTAAACTTGCCTTCCACTTTCTTTTCTCTTCATACTTTATTTATTCCTCTGGTACCAGGTTTAGCTGATGATTTTTTTTTTTTCCATTTCTATCTGCTGCTCTTGCTCAGCTAAAAGTAGCAGGCTCTGCCTTGCCAGGAGTAGAAATGGCCTGGGATGGGCTTGGCACCCACTGCCACTCCAGTGCACCAAGTCATCAGCAGTATCTGCTCAGGCTCATTGCATTGAGCAGGGCAAAGCTCTCTGGGGAAACTCCAAGTCTCTGCCACACTGCAGCTTTTGTTTGCTACTTGGGGAGGGAATGAAAGCTTCAGTTGTTAGTTGGCCAATAATTCTAATTACTTTTGGCCATGAAGCCTGGCTCGAGTAATGGGGATTTTTTATTTTCTTTCCCAAGCCCCAAGAACAACAGATACGTCCACCTTACTTAATTTTAGTTCCATCCCATGCAGTCAAACTTTTGCTGTATGGTTGCAACTCATGAATTGCAACTGCACTTTACATCTGCATAGCCTCCCAACCCTTGGGTGTACAGTGACTCCATCAAGCCTTCAGTGTTGCCATCTCTCCCCACCCAAGCTGCCCTGCCAGTCACTGCCTGCTGCCCATCCATCACCTGGGGGTGAGAATTTGCCTTTGCAATAACCTGGATTGCATCCCATCAGTCAGTGCCTAATGCTCCCCTGTGTCTGCACTGTCCCCTGGAGAACCACTGGGCACAGACTACACTTGTTTCAGTCATTACCACATTCACCAGTGCCAGCCTTTCTTTGTGATATCTTTAAGTCTTATTCATCCAAAAGTTTATAACACTAGTTGTTTCGTAATCTCAGTTTTAATAAAAAAGTGAAAAAATGGCTAAGAACATGCATGTGTCTCCCTTTAGCCACAGGGCACGTTCATCCCATCATCATCTGCCACAGCACTGCCTTTTAGTGAAACAGTCATACAAATGAACAGCATCTGATGCTCTCTGCTTGCTAAATATAACCCAGTATTCAGAATTAGCTATGCAGATGAAATATTCTGTCTAGCAGGATAAGAAGGATGTCACTGCCCAGACTGAAGGATCCCAGTCCTGCTATTCAGTTACTGATGTGAAAGAGCAGCTGTCAGGGGGGAGCCTGGTGGGACTTTGCAGACGTCTGAGCTCTGTTCCTGCTTTTGAAGTGAGCATGGGAAGAAGATGACAGGTTCTTCTCTTCTTCAGCTGACTTTCCACCACATGAGCATATAATTTTCTCCCCTTGTTTACAGGCCTTGCTGCCTTGAGTCTTGGCAAGTATTTTGGATGCTCATAACCTGCTGGGTTCCCCTCGCAGGATGAGCAGAGGCGAGAACTTTCCTGCTGTGGATCTTTAACTCACTCGAGGGCTTGTTGTTGTTGTTGCTGTCTCTCCTTTTCAGGCAGAGAACGTGCCCCAAAAGGAGCTCGTCCAACGCATGCAGTGACCAGGAGGTTAGTGCTAATGGCTTCAGCAATTTCTGTTTCTCTCTTTCATATTGGCTGTTGCACTGTTTATCTGACGATGTTTACTGGGGCATGTTCTGAGTTGTAGAACAGGATCCAGAACTCCACTGTCGATATCAATGAGCTCCAGCTGGTGGTGCCAAGCCGGGAGAATGAAAACAACAACCACTCTGTGAGCCGGGAGCAGGCGGGTGAGTGCGGGCAGCGGCCGGAGCGGTCAGGGCACCCCGGAGCCCCGGGCCAGTTCATCAGATCCTTCCTTCCCCGCAGCCCTGTCACTGTCCCACCCCTGCACAGCTGGAGAGCCACTCCACAGCAGAAGCCTTTGTTGTGGGGACTGTCCCTTGCTGCTCCCCCCTCCCTGGTAGGGTAATTCCCTGGCAAGGAGCTCACACAAGCACAGCTCCAGCGCGCTGCCAACACAAGCTGTCACAGCACATGGCATTGCAGACACTGGGTTAGCAGAGCAAATGTTGGGTTCAGGCTGCTACAAACAACTCACACAGATCCATGAACTGGGGAGGAGTTTCACCTGCCCCGGGCCTGACTTTGTCCAGAAAGGATGGGTTTTACAATGCTCAAATTGTCTTTGGTCAGCTGCAGCTCCCAGAGCTCAGAGTTTCTGTGGGTCTCTATGGATGGAGGTGCTTTGGGTGACATTCACCTCACAATGTGCTTCCAGGAAAAGCATCCCAGCCAAGCTGCAGAGAATGTCACTCACTGCACTTTTGAGTCACAACACATGAACTGTCCCAGTGGCCCTTTTGGTTAGTGGAGGCCAGCAGGGAGTGACTTTATGCTGTGTTGTGACACACCATCAGTGAACCATCAGCCACTGCACACTCAGCTCTCACAAGGGTACCTCCATAAAAAGCTCATTCTGTACTCCCAGCCACGACAGCTTCCCATCTCCTCCCTGAGGAGGTTGTGGCCAGAGTTCTCCTTGCCTGGACCTCATGACAGGCCTTGGGGACACATGCAGACACACACATCCCTCCATGGCAGTCCCTGGAGCATCAGGCTGCCTGTAGGAGCAGCTTCACTGGGGTTTAACCAGAAACTAGAGCTCCCAATATTAGCAGATATGAGTAAAAAAAAATAAATAATGAGTTGAGCAAGTCTGCAAGTTTCTGATCTGCACAACAAACTCAAGTGTTTAACACAAGGAATTTCAGTTCATGTGTGTTTTTATTAGAAAGCAGACCCAAGGGTGTTTCTCCTCTCCTCTTTCGTTTTGTTTTTAAAAGCTTGCAGTTTCAGGAGAGCAAACTGTTGACTTGAATTTTGTTCTGGCTGGTGCAACAGCCAGCCAAAGCCTGTTCTACATTGTCTGGGGAGGGAGGGCGGAGGGTTTGTCATGGAGGAGTTGGAAACAGATGTTTTGGACTCTTGCAAGCAGTCTTTATTGATTTTCTTCCTTTCTCAGTCACTTCCTGCAGAGGCAGCACAGAACGGTCTCCTCAGGACACTGACCCAGATGTGCCCTCCTCCATCTCTGCAGTGACCACTGAGACTGGGAGTGATGAAGTGTTTATCATTTCTGCTGGACCTGGGACCAGTGGGCTGAGCTTTACCACCTACAGGATACAGGTACATTCCCCAGCATCTCTAGCAAGCTGCAGGATGTCCCTCTTGGACAGCACTTGTCATACCTGTGCATTTATGCCTAATGCCCACTTTCTAAAGAGGCAGGGGCTGAACCAGGCAGTTCTCCTAACCCTCAAGCTGAGCTGCCATCAAATGATGTGGACTGTGATCCCCTGAGCCAGTATCTTCCCAGCTTTGGGAAGAGCAAATGCAGAACCCTACCTCACCTCTGGTAGCAAATAATGGAATGTTTGCCAGCAGGCAGTAGGATCAACCTACAGAAGTGTTAACTGGCAAAGCTGATGTTCCATTAAAATTACCACCTGTAGCAACTGAAAGACCTGGGAGTCAGACCTACTGCCCATGACTCCAAGTGATCAGGGAAGTTACTCAGCTCCTCAGCTTGGCAGAAAGCGTCTCACCAAGCTGATGTGAAAATTAACAGTGTAGGCTCCAAAAAAATCAAGTACTTCAAATGAAAGCACTGAGGCCCTCACAAATTCAGAGACAGAAACCTGAATTGATTCAGCAGGTTCTCTCTTATTTTAGCTCTTTCCCCAGATTCCTAGTCCTTTATTTGTTTAGGAACAGTTGATGGCTCAGAAACCTTAGGTCTGGCTGTCACCTCTTCAACCTCGAGTGAGTGCAGACAGAGCACAGTCATTACAAGTGTCTGCTCAAGCCTTTCCCAGGTCAATACTCTCTTCTCCAGTGCCCTCTCTCTTTTTCCCACAAGAGGATAAACAACCAGCACAAGGAACTCACATGCCCAGGACAGGCTGTGTAATACTTCTGTCACAGTTTACAAAACAAAAGCATTCTGTATCCCTGCACTTGATTAGGAAATTAGCCAGGAGGCCAGGCTGGTCAGGATTTTCCTACACTGGTGTTAAGACACGTGCTGAGCTTTTCCTCCAGCTGGCCACCATGATGAACAGAAAGAGGGAGAGAAGGGAAAACAGCTCTGGAGCCTTCCCTTGCCTGAACATTACCTTCTGTAGAGCAGGGCACTGGGAGCTACAGGCAGACTGGGCACCCTTGAACAAACACCTGCACTCCCTGGTCCTTTCCAGAGCAGAGAGCTTCACATGGTGGAAGCTCCACACATATCCAGTTTCTAGGCAGGAGGGAAAAACATTTCCTGCCCCTTTTCCCCACTTCAGTCAGAAGGAACAATACCCATAAATCCCCCATTTCTATTCTGACATTGCTTCTGCAATCAATCTCCAGAGGGCATTTATACATAAAAAAAGAAAAGAGCATTAAAACAGTGGAAGTAACCCAAAGAATTAAACACATTAGTAAGTCAGGAAGCATGTCCTCAGTGATGCCCATGCAGCACACAAGTGAGGCAATCTTCCCAACCAAATTCCTCAAGGAACAGAAAACCAAGCCTGCAAGCATGGCAGGGCATTTTTAAAAGCCCTGGGTCTTTCCTCATAGCTGAAGTTCATCCTCTCCAGGGGTGTGGAAATTGAGCACAGCAGACCAATTACAAACCTTCACTCAAACGGGTTCTCACCAGGCCACTTGATACTGAGGGTTCCTGGATGGTAGACGTGTTTACAGCTGAATTTTTAGCTGTGTATTTTTAGGGTGTGAAATGCTGCTGGCCAGCCAGCCTGCAGGCCTCACAGAGGAGATGGAGCATGGCTTTGTGGCCCAGCTCTAGGCAGTGGATGAGATTTCTGCTGGAGCACAGCCCGTTCCTTGGCAGGAGCTGAGCAGTTATCCCCATGTGAAAACACGTGTGAAATCCCGAGCCTTCACAGCACAGTAAATAATGCCAGCAGACTCACCTCATGCAAAATGCTTGACTAGAATTCGTCAAGTTATAAGGAGCTTTCATTAAAAAAATTACCTTGATCTTTTCCCTGAGAAATTGTGTCTGTCTGCTTGGTCCTGCGCTGCCCACCAAGTGTGAGCCTCAGCTCTGCTGGGCCTGAGCCAGAGATTAACTGGCTTTTGCTCTGCAGCTTTTAAAACCTATTTGAAGACACCAGTCCTGTGTTATGAGGGAAGAGCTGGGAGAGCAAAAAACCCCCTCTGTGACTGGCATGAGGAAACAGAGGGTGGGATGGCTTTTGGGAGATTCCAGGTGTCCTCCAGTAGAGCCATGGCTTTCTAAATCCCCTTTAGTTTAAGGCATCATTCACCCTTTGGCTAGCTTATGACTGTGATCTCTGACTTCTGTGTCTGACTTCTGATCAGACACTGCAAGTTTCAGATGCAAAAGTTTGAGTGAAGATGATCATGGAAGTTTAACAAACATTTCTTGCCATTTTCAAAAGTCTAGAAAATACAATGTTCATCTTCCCAGTTACTTCCAGTGTATCTATCTCAAAACCAGTGACTAATTTTTACATCAGTTTGGAGGTATTTATAGTAATATTGGAATAATAAATCCTAAGACAGTGTGAAGGGGCCACTGAGGAGAAGACAGTCAGCTTAAAAATTTATAAATAAAGATTGTCCCTTTAACAAAATCTTAGACTAGGAGCTTAATACTGAAACAAACTTATCCAGAGCCTGATGCCTCTCCTGGCTTCCTACTGAGTTTCTTTTTCTGATCTAGTGCTAATTTCTTGCCTCCCTGCCCATCCACTTCCAATATGACACATTCACTAAATAGTTTCTTTGATTTGCAGAAACTTGGGAGATTCAGTTTCTCAGAAATAACAAATTACATGTTTCTGGTTTCTCAGGATTTTAAAATCCAGGACACTGTGGGATTTATTTCAGACACTCTTTAAGGACTATGTAAACTTCGAGAATGTGGATTTTGCATTCTTCTCATGACAACCATATTTGCACAGCTGAAAATTAAAAATATGTATAGAGTTGTGTAACAGGAGGCTTAAATAACAGGTGAAGTATTAGTAAGAATGAAAGGAGATTCATAGGAATGTCAGGGATTCTCTAACTTTTCTGGCTCTAAGCTCATAACAATATTAAGAACAAAAACTGTGATTTCAAATGCAACATCAGATCTTATAAAGTATGGAAGAGATGTTTATAGTTCATTCCCATGTCTGATCAACTCTGCTCATACACAGGGCTGGTGACAGCAGTTTGATGTAGTCTCACCTTCTGGTGATGCCAATTTTACACCTGGATGTCTTGTTCTACTCCTAAAGCATGTTGTCCACCTGAAGAGCACTTTTTTAAGTGAAATGCAAATCTCCTTGGCTGCAATCCAGTTCTTGTGCTTCTTGTTCTATTCAGCACAGACACTGAGAACAGATTATTTCCTTTCTCTTTATTTTTCATTCTTTTGATTTTTTAATTCTTCCCTTACATAGGATAAAGAGCACCATTTAGTTCAGTCTTTTCTCCCAAACTGTGCATTTTTGAGCGCTTCTGATTCTCTTCTTGCTTGTTTCTGGATTTCTTGCAGCAGGTCCCATCCCCCTTAAGTTTTATTTCTCCAGACAGACACACTTGGAGCCTTCCAAGAGGCAAGCAGCGTGGAAGAATTCTGTTTTACACAGTGAAGTTTACGACTCTGATGTGTCACATACTTCCAGTAAATTAAGCTGTAGATATTTCATATATTGAGTGAGGGCTGCAGGACTGTATCTTATGTAACTGAAATTTCCCATTTCAGCTTTAAACCCGAAACTGGGGGAGCAAGGTAAAACTTTCCTCCAGGGAAGCCAGCGAGCTTCAGGCAGCACGCTGGAAGAACAAGGAGGAGAAGCTGCATTGTGTGTCCTCTGAGAACGACCGAATCAATCAGTCTCATGCACTAACAGCCTCTTTCCAGAGTGTTCCAAAAATGTTTTGATGAAAGATGCCTGTAAATGACCTTCATTTACTCTTTTCAGGACAAAAACCTGAAAAGGAGTGTCACCAGCCCGGCCTCTGTGTCCGACTGGCTGAGCTGCCACCCCCCGGCTGCAGGGGCTGCAGAGAAGGGGAACGTGCAGCTGGAGAATCCCTGTCCCAGGCAGCGCACCTGGAGCGCCCGCACGTTCCACGACCTCCTGGCTCCAATACCACAGCTACAGAAAAAATGGTGCAGCTGGAGCACCAACAGCCCCTTCACAAAGCTGGTTGACAGCACTGTGAGTCTTGCAGGGAGGGGAGGATGTTGGGGTCTCAGCTTCAGTATTTCCCACTCTTCACTGATGGCACACGTTTTCCCCTTGGCCAGTGCCTCACCTCTCTGTCCTGCAGTGCAAACACCTCTCAGTCCGTCTTCCTTACTGTATGGGAAACTCTCTGGCCTAATTATATTGTAATTTAGCCAGGCTTTCCTAAAATATTAAGCAGCTGTATTTTCCAGCAGTTGGCACCTGGTTAAGAAATTATCCCCAGTCCAGAAGAACATTAAAAAATGCCTTCAGACAAGATTATCTCATTGAGTGTTCAGACATGTGCTCTTCTCCGCCTGGTTATGCCTTGAATTTATTATAATTGATGTGTTATTATTGCACTGCAAGGAATCTGTAGGTGTGGCAGGGATATCTGGGTCTCACTGACTCTAATCATCAAACCAACAGCTTGTTACAAAGCTAATAAAGGATGCTTATTCCTTTTTAAGGTAGTAACATAGGTTTTTGCTAAAGAATGCATCTTACCTCTAAAATAACCAAGAATTTTAACTTTTAGTTCTCTCGGGATCAAAGTTTTGAGAGAGAGCTGCTTTTCATGGCATGTCTACTAATTTTGTACTATTTTGTGCAGGGTTTTTCTACAGCTGCAAGATCCCAAGGTGTGCCAACCAGAAAGGTAATCTCAGCCACTGAGATAGAGGGAGCATCAGAGACTGTTTACTCTGATTCATCTGCCAGTAATGCCTCATATCCCCTCACTCTGTCTGCACAGAGGCAGCGGAAGTTAACTTCCTGCAATTTGAAGAAATCCAGATTTGGGAATCCTTATTTTGGAATTTTAGCCAGTTCCCCTGACAGCAAACATGTGAGGTCCTTGGATCCCTCAAGACATCTAGGGGCAGCATCTCCAGTTAACAGCCAAAGCCCCAAAAATCTTCTAGAGAGCTCCAACCCACTGAAAATCAACTTGGTCAACAGTTCAAAAACAAAGGAGCTTATGGTAGAAACAGATAAAAACAAACCAGTTTTTGTTATTTCTGAAGAAGGGGATGATCAGCAGCCTCTGGTCCTGGCAGAACACCTTAGTCAGTGTGGAGATCACCTGTCAGAGCAAAATGCTGTGTATGCTCCAGCCGTGCCAGAGAAACAGCTGGTGGTTCTGACTGCAGAGGGGAACAGCTCTGCCACCTTCACATCGAGTCTTCCCCTTTGGGCAAAATCCCCCACTTCATACAAAGGGCACGGGAAGGCCCCCAGCTCCTCCAGGGACCAGCAGAGCTCAGCAGGTGGAGGTGCCAACACCACTGAGACCTCACAGAACTGTGACACCCCCGCTGCTCCTACACTGTGCCAAACTTCAGTCCACTGATGTCCTCTGAAAGACTGAAACATCAGTTCCCAAACCCACAGGGAACAGGGACATGAGCAGAGCAGAAGCTGTGTTGAGCAGTTGAGTGTGGCAGTCATATGTGCAAGCTTTGTTGAGAGCAGTCTTTGCTTCCCACACAGTGGGACTGAGATTACAAGGATACAAACCACAGCACAAATGCCATCTCCCCTTATGCTCATTAAACTCATCTCTCTTCTCTTGAATGAGATTTGGATGTAGTTTGTACAAGAAAGCACCCTCTGAAAAGGTACTTCAGACTGCAGAAACCCTTTCCTGGGATGGGAATGAAAGTAACCTGGGGTGGTCACACTGTGGTTTATATCTGAAATGTAAATCAGTCCCCTGTCCCTGTGGTATCACTCGAGTCTTTCTGTTAGGAGCTCTGAGTTAACTTCTGTTTATAGCTCTGCCTGTACAATCCAAGCCTTGCCAAGCCAAGGGTAGGAATTCAATCATGCATGTTTGCATACAGTTTTGTAAGCTTCATTTTAAGTATTTCATAACTTCTGCAGTCTAGCACAAAGCTTACCAAGCATTAGCAACTCTTATATTAAAGAGCAAGATTATCTCACCTCCTGACTCTTTAGAGAAGTGTACAGACAAGCTGAGCAACCCAATACCAGATGCTTGTTCTATTAAAGTCTGATGTAGCTTTATCTTTGTTAGGTCTACATAGGCTTAGAACACCTCAGTCCACTACATTAAATGACTCCTCATGGCAACAGGAGCATGTGTACAAAAACACTGAAATACTAGGAATAGTCTTCAGCATCCAACACTTGGATATTTGCAGCTGCTCTGATCTTATATCCACCAGCTATTTATTGCTGGTAACGCACATTGACTAGAGAACTATTCTCCTTCCTTTAGCAGGCAAGACTTGAAAGAAAAAATTAAGGTGGGGCAAACTTTGAGTGCTCACTTTCTTTAGAAATTAACCCTACCCTGTCTGTGCCTCCCTAAGTACAAATCCAGGGCATTCAATGGAACACTGAACCAAAGGGAAGCCTGCTAGTCCTATTGCCTTTAACAACCCCATCAGTATTTTAATTGCCTCCTGGTGATATTTTCCTATCTTAGCAAGAGACTCCTGCATGTTTGTATCACAATTCAGAATTGTTTTTCTCTCTTAAATGAAAAAATTCCCTCTGAAGCTGCATTTTGCAGCTGAGGCAGCACATTGTTTTAAAGCAATAGTATGTCATAAAACAGGTGTCAGAAAGAAATCTTCTGCACAAGTCCTCCCCTGTATTAGCTGCACTGTGCATCCAGTTATCTTAATCCTTCTCTGTGAAGGCATTTAAGACTGATTCCTGAAATATTTAACTGAATTATTTATGATTTCACCTGCTATTACAGCTTCCATTTGCCACCTATTAATGTCTGAGATATGCAACACAAGACTATAGGTTTTGCCTTATATTTTCTCTGTGTGTTTACATGTCTACCTAGACACAGAAGCTGTGCAGCTGGTAGCAGTGGAAGCAAAAACACATTTGCCCTTTAGCAGTTGACTCAAACATGAACAGCAAACAAGTCTCTGCAGTTATTATTTCCAGACTGAGTAGTTTTGAAGTGCCAAAGTCTGGCTCCATGTTGGTTGGTTCTTTTTTGGTGGGTATTTTTTGTTGTTGTTTTAAATTAATGCTACTTGATTCAAAGGGAAAAGTTAATATATTTATGATTTTAAAAGTATTTAGAAGTCTTCACTACTCTAACAATAACTTCCACTGCATTAAATTCATATACATTGTAATTCAATGTTCTGTTACTTATTACATTTCTAAAGGTTGAAATACTAAAATCTACTTTTGAAAAGTACTTGTGTTCAATTACTGACAATAGTTATATTTGAAGGGCTGGAAAAAGTGGCTTTTTCAATAAAAGCATGTTTAACTACTCATTTCTGTGGTGTAACAATACTTAATTTGCTTTGCTGAAAGCCTGAGTTGTGCCTCAGAGCACCAGGACAGTGTGTTGGGGTACACCAGTAGTGGCAGAAGAGCAGAAAAGCAAACACTTCTTTGGAGATCCTTCCAATTTCTCTTAGACTGAAGATGAGGTAGTTGTTTACACTGACCTCCTCCAGTACCTGTTGTGTAACCAAAGAACAGACTTTGCTAACCAGGTTTGTCTAACTGCTGCCAGAGGAAGTTTCTGAGGGAGTTTGTGTTTCCTTTCTGATCCTGCTGCCTGAACACTCTTCCATCCCTGCCTGCTGCAGCAGCATATGGGCAATTATTGATGGGACTGCACCAGCCACCCTGGCTGCAGCATGGACCATATACATGTATTTATATATATATACACACACATATGTGGTGAGAGAGGCCCTGCTCCTGATGAAACTGCAATATTGAACAGTGCTGCTTATTCTCAGAACAGAGGTGGCTGATTTACCAACTATTTAAAGGTGATGCCTTCTGCTAGTAGAAGATACTGAAGCCCAATGCCTGCAGGTGGGTGCTGCAGATAGCCCAGGGGAGACTTTAGTTCCTGACCTGCCTTTTGAAGGTTTTTTGTTTGATTAGGGTTTTAAAATTTTTTTTTATTTTAGGCAGATCACTAAAATTAAGTGCTAACAAGGTATTTGTGTTTTATTTTGTACCTTCAAAGAATTGTATAAAATATTTTCTTCCTCTTACAGCTAAGGCAACTGTTTTGAAGTTCTCATCTTTTGATTTTTTCCCCCCAGGAACACAGACACCTTCTACCCAAACTCTTCAAAATAGTCACAGTGCAGAGTTAAGAAATTCTGAAAGCTCTGTGTGGAATAAAGCACTTTAATACTCTCAGCTGTAAATATTGATTAGGATTAGTTTTTAAATAGTATTACTTATGGCATTTATTTTGTTCCTAACAGCTATTATTACTTTGGAGACCTATGCTGCCACTTTTAATGACAGAAAACCTCATCCCTCGTGCATGGGCTTGGATTCAGTTTTACCTTTGTGCACTGCAGGGTTTGCTGTGCCATTTTGTGTTCTGTAACCAAGCAGCAAATGGGATAAGCACTCCAAACACTCACTGAAGAAGGGGAAGAATCACAACTGCATGGGGAAAAAATATTTTGGAGCTAGCAAAGAAGTATTCTTTTCAACAAAACTGAGTAATATTCATCTTTTTTCTTTTTAAAATGAATTATTCTGGAATATACTAGTCAAACCCTCTAGCCAATGTGTTAGGTAGACTAAATAGGACAAAAAATATGTGCATTCCCTATTTTTTCACTGTACAAGCAGAGCTTCAAAATAAAAGCTTGAAGCTATACAAGCTGACAAGGTAATGCATCTTAACTTAGAAGATTCAGAATAGCATTTAGCAAGAAAAATCCACTTATAACTTAGTAACAAAACATGAACTGAGGTTTCCTTTCAGAACTCTAACTTTTTGTTAAGAGCACTTGGTTACAAAGCTCTCTACCCATAACTGTTTTGTTGGGTTTTGTTCCCCCCTCGGGAGGGCGGCACATGAGCCCTAACAAAACATATTTGACTCAAACAGTCCAGTCAGTAGATTTTATTCTAAACAATTAAAGATTAATTTGGATTGCAAGGCAAAAGAAAAGGCAAGTCCTAAGCCAACACTTACCTAATGAAAGCAAGTGAAACTCAGCAGCACTGAAAAGAATACCCAACAGAGACTAAATACAGCTTCAACATATATTCATGGTCTGTCTAGAAATGTCTTTGATGTTAAACCTCATATGGCACACTTAGCATTTTTTATAATTCATTTCCTATGGAAACTAATGAGCTTAAGGGTGAAATTACCTCATTGAAAGTCAAAATGGAAGTGTGAAGAAAAGAAGGATGACCTGGAAAGCAGATTTAGAAGCAATCTTCGCATATTAAGCATTGCTGTGGGAAATAGTATAATTAGTTTTCTTCAGAACTTATTCCTTGGAATTGTGTAAGTGGTATTTCAGCTCCCAAACATCATGCAGAAAGAATGTTAGAATAGGTAGAAAAAATGCAAAATCCTCACATGTTCTTCTTTAAGTCAAGATGTTTTTTCCCTAACTTTCAGTGACTGTTGACTTATTTTTACGAGGGCAGATCATAAAAAATAAGGTTCCTCTCCAGCAGACATCTAAGGGGCCATAAGAAACCAGATTTTAAGAGCATAATTTGGAATAAGCATTCACTTCCCAAATTCCTAACTCCTTTTACTTGAATCAAGTTATTTCCCTAAGCTCTTGCTGCAGGCTAAGCCATCTGCCCTACACAGTTCTACTGAAGACTAGAAATTGATACCAAATGCATGCATTTTGTTTGCTAAATGAAAGAGCTAATGATTAACCTTGGACTGTCAAATACCAAGTTTTTCCTGTTAAATACAATGGAAACAGTTTCAGATTTAAGCAGAAATTATCCTGTAGAGTTCAAGTACCTGAGCCACTCTGTGGGCTCTAGGAGCTGCCATACATTTGCTCCCTCTCAGTCACACCAACAATTTTCTTCATTATTTATGGAAAAAGTGCTTGGAAGAGCTTTGGCTGTGCCAGACCTGATCTCTCAATAGTGCATAAATCCCAAATCAAGAGCTTCCTCAAACTAAATTAGTTACAAGTCATTTGTTGACATAATGGAGTATAAAACATTTAAACCCACCACTGCAAGTGCAGGGTTAGCCAAAATTACCAGTTTTAAAGGCTATCAGCTCATCTTCCTGGTGCACAGAACAACACACTGTTTTCACTTTTACAATACTTAACCAGAGTTTGAGTTTCACTTAAATTTAGTCTGACAGCTGGGTTAAGCACAGCAACAGCGATTAGCTACAACATTAAAGGGTATACAGCTTCAAGCATGGGAATGGCAGCAGCATAAAAATCCTGGGATGCTAAACTGCAACTTGAAGCTTAACAACTCTGGCATTGCTGTCTTCCACCTCAGATACAACAGGGTGCAGGCAAGTCCTCCCATTTACTCAGCAAGGCTAAAGTTCTGTTCAGAAAAAATTGTATTAACAGTAGTCATTTGAAACCTTATAATTTATACAAATTAAATCGTAGTAAAGATGAACACAGTATTACTGCAATTTTATCTAGGCTGCTGTTAAATCAGGTGGTAAAAGACTTATCACTTTGGTGTTTATGGGTTTGTTGCAAGGAACTAAAATAGTAAATACTTTTAAAAAGTAGCAAACTTTTAAATCTGTTAGCATTTGAAGCTCTCTTACTTCTACTTAATAGTCTTTTGCTTATATCATTTATTATACATCCTGTAGAGATACTGATGATCCTTTGCAATATCATCTGACACTTTCAAGGAAGTTTGAGAAGGACACAAACTCATGTCATTTTCAGTTACTACAAGTCCAGGGATGGTATTTACTTGTAAAATCTCAACATTCAAAAAATTAACAGTTGACTGAGTATTAGCAAGTGTTGCATACATCCATTTCTGTGGTGAGAGTATATGCCACAGAAGAAACACAAACACACAACTTCAGTAGCTTTTTTTTTTCTTTTTCTTTTAATTAATAACTTCTTAGTTCAGGAAAAAAATAAACCACAAAAGAGAACTGGAAGAACTACTCTCCACCTTCTTTATAAAAGAACTTTTCTCAAAGACAGAGACAATATACCTTGTTCACCACTATGTCAAATCCTATCATAATTACCTCAGTTTCCACATCTATCCTACCACATTTCATGCTCAGCTTCCAAACATCTCTTATAAAGGAGGTGGGGATGTGCTTTAGACAGGTTAAAAATATGCTGCACCTTTACAGTATTTAAACACACCAAGCATAGTTCATACATTTATCACATTAACTATCACCTGGTAACCATACATTTAAAAAGGTCTAATGTAGAGTATGTAATACCCATGACAGATACTCTTACTTACTTAAGAGCATATAAAGATCAGGATTTATTCACCCTCCCCATCTGCAAGTCAATTTCTGATCTCTTCCAGGTACAATATAAATGACAAAAAAATCCCTTCATTCCGTTGCACTACTGCAACCCTATATGCATAGAAAGGCAGATTAATTACCTGTGACAGGGAAAAGGAAGAGGGGTTTATAAAAAGAATTTGAAGAACATCTACTGCACAGGTACTTTAGATGTTAAGCACATGAGTTCTGCTGTTTGGGTTTTTTCCCCCAATTTTTTTTTCTTATGGTCACACAATACACCCCTACACAAACATAACTTGAGTAAGTGCAAGTTACTCCTGACCAACAAAACAACTTCAGCACAAGAGGCTTGAACACCAGCACAGTGACAAGGCTGTGCTGAAAGCCCATCTGGGGTGTGGGAGTGGTGAATGAGAATGTAAAGCACATTTCTGCATATAATGTGCAAAGGCTTGATCTCCACAACTGCACTCAATTTGCTACATGCACAGCCAGAGATGAAAATGAGATCAAAACCAGCTGGGAATGGTTGTCCTGAGAATATACAATAACCATTAAAAAAATCTAAACATAAAATACAAATACAGAAGCAACAGAACATTGTTAATAATACTAAAAGACAGAAACACACTGTTGTTAAAAGAAGTTTCAAGTAATATTCCAGATCCAATTTCAATCCTACTCACAGGAGAAAATGCCCAGAGATTAGGAAGAGAAGTCCACACCAAAGTGTATTTTTAATAGCATAAGGGCATGGTCAACAGACCCATCCTCACGACAGCTATTTTCAAAAATAAAAAATCTAAACAGAAAGACATAATTATAATTAGCATTCATATTAAGATGTGCATTACTGGAAATAGTTGTTTAATTCACTGCAACCAGTAGACATGATGTGCTGCATCATTTGTGCTCCATTATATCACAAGATATTGTGTGTACACTTTTTAACATCCAAGTATAAATCCTGCTCATAAAATAAGGCATACTTAAAAACAACATGGTCTCTACAGAGGTAACTTTGTATGCTTTCTTCTCATTCTGCTTCACTCTTCTAGGTGTGATGAAAACAAAATTGGTCCCAGTCGAGGTTTGTCAATATTAGCAACCAGATTATGATGAAACAGATTAGATCATATCAATTTGTAGGGAAGGGGGAAAGTTGGGATTTCTTGATTTTTAATGACACTTGGGACATCTCCTGAATGAGCTCTGCAGAAGGCATGGAAATAAAATCTACATTTCCTATGTCAGTGACACTACTGTGCCCCTTCATGATCCCTATCCAGAAATGTCTCCATATTGCTACAATTTGTCCAAACTCACTTATTTCCTGTAAGATTGTTCCTTCCAGTAAAGCTGCTATATTCTGTTTTAAATTTTAGCTTTTTCTACATTTTCACCAGTGTATGCATGCTAGAGAACAGCTGCATTGCAGAGGTACATATTTAGCACATGGTACCAAACCAAAAAAGAAATACAAGAAAATGAACCAGTGTGTCCTACTGGCTTCTCTATGTCAAAAGCACTGTTTGGTCTTCTGATTTAAAACACTACAGAAGTAATATTAGCAGAAGGCTGTTCTGCTTCAAGTATTACCCCAACTTTAAATATGATCTTCAAATTTTTGTGCAATTCTTTTTGTAATTTCACGTGAATAAAAACATCAACATGTCTAAACTAAGAAAGGAAAGTGTGCTACCTCCACTGTAACACTACACATATGGTAGAAGCTTTAAGTTGAAAAAGCTGTTTAATGGATGCATTTTTTAAAAAGGAATATTAATGTGGTTTCTAGCCCAAATGCAATGGGTAGCAACAAAATATCGGACTACCGCAAAATGCAGTTACAAATATACACTGACAACTTCCTTCTTAAATATTAATGGCTCTTGAAATACCCATCAGATACTTTTACAAAACTTCTCTATTTTAAGTCTAACGATTTTTCTTAGTNTTTCACATCGGGTTACCTGATGCAAAAGTTAATGATTCCCTGCTATGGGAGCAGATCCCCTGAAACCTTAAACTGTACAAGCAGTGTTAACAGGCTTTTGTCCCCTCTCTACAGACTACAGTTTTCAGTTCTTGAATCGTGTTTGCTCACAAATGTGATTGAATTTCCTAAAATAAAGAAAAAAATAAGAGTATTAAAATGTAACAAAGTTCTCAGAAGGCAACAAAAGCAAGTCAGCATCTTTCATAGGGTATTTTAAATGTTAAATAGTCTAAAGCAGACCATTTACACACTAAAATCTCTTTTTCAGAACCTGTTTAGATCATACTTTACTGTCATTTTACATGCAACAGGATTGTCAACATCTCTCCTGCCTAAGCCTCATTAGTTTTATTATGCACACAGAAAACCTGTTATTAAAAAGCATTCCTCTATACTTCTGCATACTCCAAACCCAGAAGGCAATTAAAACAGGAACTGGTGAATTAATTTCCCCTGCAAGATTTAGTAACTTTTAGTAGACAGCATTACACAAGTCATTAAGAACTAGAACTAACCAGGCTAATTATATATTTCAACATAAACACATTGTCTCACATTGCCTTAGAATCTTCTGGAAAGGAAAAGTTTCTCTCAGTCTGTATTATCTAAGTTTTATGGGAATGGCAAACCTGTCTTCATGGATTAAACAGATAACATAATTTAGTACCAAGCACTTCTTCCCACTTCCCAAAAACATTTCATTGTTCACTCCTTGTTCTTCTCTTGCTTGGGCCATGTGACCCATGACACAAAACTGAAACAGAAGTTGGGGTGTTGAGTGTGTCACTACATGTGGAGGAAATGGTGCAAAGGAGACCCTGAATTTCCCCCTCAGCTCGATTAGATCAAAGATCAGAAAAACCTGGCTCACATAATCTAACTACTTAGCAGAACAATTTAGCTCAAAAAAAATAAAAATTATTTGGATATAAAGGAGTGGTATGACAGGATTGTTTGCTTTTATGGATTTTAGGAACTAACAGTGGCAGCCAGTAAAGTTCTAGGAAGGACTAATGCTTGGAAACAAAAAAAAAATAAAAAAAATAAAGAAGGAGAAAGGAAAAAAAAAGAAAAAAACCCTGAGTCATTTTTTTTCTAGATGAAGTTATCCACAACATGAACAAAGATGACTTGTGAGTACTTTGATATTGAATTAATGCTAAATTTCAAAACAAAATCTCCTCTGGGAACACAGACAGTCCTATAATGTGAAGTTACAGATAGCGTTGATATTTCAAATTACATCTGCAACTTAAATCCAAAATTATTTTTGTGAGCTATTTGGTAAAACCCTTGAATTTGTAAAAGGCTGCAGATGAATATTTTACAAGTCTGTCTTATGATCTGCTTGCCTGAGCTGCACAGACTGGTTATTTTCAACCCACAGTACCTGAAATATTAAAGGAATTATGCTAAGCGTGTATGTACATTGCAACACTAGAAAGATACTGCAGAATCTACTATTCATTAAGGCAATTTCTCCATAAGGGGTAACAGCTCCTCTATCATAAATTAAACTGAGAATTTAGAGAATTATTCATAAGGTGAGAAGGATTTTTCAACCCTCCCTGAAACCAGTTAGCTCTTAGGGAGAAAATTTTTGTTTTGTTTTATGAGTCTTTAATATTTGTCTTACTATATGTGCATCTTTTTATAAGAATAAAACTGCACTGGTCATCAGAGGCCTTGATATTTTTATTCAAGAAGCTTGATTTACTTTGGAAGGACATTTCTCATAAGTGACCAGATACCAGGAGTCCAAGGGTGGTATAAAAACTCTTGACAAGTAGAGGGTTAATCTCTTTTCAGGCTCAGTATTTCATTTTTGAGTCATGCTAGATTCCTTGGGTCAGATATAAGACCTAGAAACTCCTCAGGAACCTGCTGTGGCTTATGTTACATGCTCCAAGCTGCTCCTGTTGCTAATTATTCCCACCAATTGATCTCTTCAATGGAAGCTGCACCTCACTAAAAGAATCTTTCCACCCCAGTGGGTGGAAAAACAGACTCAAGAAGTGTCAGCCATGGGTTACATCAACTTACAAGTGCAGGCAGTGCCCTTGACAGAGGGCTCATTGCAAAGTTGTGTTAAAGACAAAAATGACCAAAAAAAATCCCCAATGCTCACCCCAAATCCTGCTTTATGCTACAAGTTCTGTCACTTCAACATTGCTTTTTATATTGTTGTTGGTTTGTTTTTTTTTAAGGGACACAAAGCAAAACCACCTTCTAAAGTGTACAACTTACATGGCATGATGTGCTTTGACCTGAGTTCGACAGTTGCGTCCCCAGTAGCAATCAGGACGTGACGTGACAGTCACTATAAGAAGAGCAAATGAAATGCCACATTTATTACAAAAGTCATTAAAGGTGACCTAGATTATTAAACCACTGCTAATGGTGGTTATTCATCAGAGACAAGATGTGATTGGCAAGAAACAACTGCAGAACTATATTGCTTCACCTTTCTGGAAACAGAAAATGCAAAGCAAATGCTCTGTGAAGGACAAAAAATTCATTTTTAATGTTAAGTTAATGCAGACATATGATGAAAGTATTTGGTTCTCAGTGCTGTCAGCTTAAGTTTTACCATTTAGCTTAATAGAGATGGACTTGGTTAGACAGTCAGCATTGTCTAGATGTATTTCCACACAAAAGAAAAATTATTANAGTTGCTTGCACGCTATTTTATACTAAAATTGTAAATGCAAAGATTTAGAATCAGTTTATGAAAACATTCTTGTTCCTAGTTGAGAGCTGGCAAAATGTTAAATTGTTCAGAAGATGCATCATTTTATGTGTTTAAATGGGAAAATTAATTACAGCAATTGGTTCCTGTTGACTATATTCTGATTTTACTGAATTCTTCTTTTCACTCAGCAGATATTCTACAGATGAGAAATGATACTGAAAGAAAAGGTTCCATTAGGGAGTCTGGAAATAACTATATACAAGCTTAGCCGCTGACAAGTAAAGCAAGGAGTGTAACGCACTAGCCCTGCAACAAGATTTGCAC
>VZTT01053175.1:50362-60661 GCA_013400855.1 Buphagus erythrorhynchus
TCTTATCTGGTTTCACATTTGATGTTTTTGCATCTTCAGAGCCAATTTTAATTATACATTCACTTGGAGCTGCTGGTGAAAGATTTGGACAAGTATCTTCATCTACAAAGACAGAAGATAAGTTTAAAAAAGCTTTAAAAACTATTTTTATTCAAGTATTTAAAAAGTCCCTGGAAGATATGTACTGATTTGCTGTTCACTGGCAACGGTCCCAAAAGAGGTTCTTGATTTACACACTACAGCTTCTGCTACTGAAGACATTATTTCCACGGGACCAGGTATCAAGTGAGACACAAGAAACAAGCTGAAGGACTGATGACAGCTGTTGTAATTCAACTTGGAGGGGTGGGGGTGAGGGTTAAGTTGCAGAATACTGTAGTATACTAGCCTCGTTTTAGTTTCTTCTCAGCAGGTTCCAAACCTTCCTCCTCCCCTGTTCTTTGAGAATCTGATTCTGTATTTTCTTTGTCAGTGATTTCTGGAGCGATTGCAGAAGCTTCAGCATTCACATCCAGCTTTTCATGCTTGTCGTGCAGTGCTCTTACACACATGGATTCTAAGATGGGGAAAGCAGGCACAGAAGTGACAACTGAGGACTGTGATCCTATAAAATAAAAACAGAAACATCAACATGGCTGCACACAGTTATGGGACACGTGAAAACCAAAGGTACTCAAACCCTGACGAGGCACACACATCAATCCAAACATCTGAATAGGAAAAAGTGGAGCAGAAAAGCAAAGTCTGCATAGCTTACTAAGCACACTCTGAACCAATCTGACTAATTGGAAGACCTGGGGGAAAACAACCTATTAGTTGTGTAACCCTACTTAAAATCCCCATTCCTCTTTCAATTGTGGAGTATTTATTCTTAAGACTATTATCCACACCAGGTCTTCCTGACAAAGATGCCAGGCGGGAGTTATGCAATACTGATCATACGTAACAGGTTGGGATCACAGCAAAGGGAAAGCTTTGTTTCCATAGGAGCCAATGAGGTCCCAATGAACTGCTGACAAATGCACAAAGGAATTCTCACAATTCCTTCACTCATCCATCAGGATTTACTCTGCTAGCTCATAGAGAGAAAGTTAAAATGCACATATCCACCTGGTGTCTTCACTAGAACTTTACAAAGCAAATTCTAAAGACTGAGACAGGGGTAAGAGATCAATCTGTTTAAATCAAAAACTAGAATAACAGTTGATGAGCTGGCTTCAGTGATCCTGATGGGGCCCTTCCAACTCAGCATATTCTATGAATGTGTGATCAAACTTTAAATACTTGCCCCAAGTCTCACCAGATGTGGATGGATTATCCTGCTGAACAGATGCAGACTCAACCGGAGAGGTAGAAGCAGCATTAAAGAGGTTTGATGTAGAAGTAGATGGCTGTGGTTCCTCATAGCAAGACTGAGTAGCTGACAGTGATGAGGTAATTTGGGTCTCATCATTACTTCTTCCTGTACTTGAGGTATCTTTGGTCTCATGGCATTGGTTTTCTAGATTAACTTCTACAGTTGGAAGGGGGGAAAGGAAAGAAAAATATCTGTGTGACAGTCATNATTAGTTGTGTAACCCTACTTAAAATCCCCATTCCTCTTTCAATTGTGGAGTATTTATTCTTAAGACTATTATCCACACCAGGTCTTCCTGACAAAGATGCCAGGCGGGAGTTATGCAATACTGATCATACGTAACAGGTTGGGATCACAGCAAANTCTCTCAAGAGGGTTACATTAGTCACTGGAGCTTAGCTCCTCTTCATGGATCTTGAATTACTTCCTTACCTACTGGTTCTTGAGTTGCATCATGTTTTGTGTTTAAGGATTCATAAAGATAAGCAACATCTGAAAGAGATTTAAAAATATTTTAAAATATGCTCTTTAAGCAAAAATTCACTAAACTTAATCCCACATAAACAACTTCTATTCACAAGTGGCTGCATCCCCAAAGTCTCTGATAATGGAAGAGGCAAATGAGGGGTCACCTCAATAGTACCATGTTAATACTCCTACTTAGGAGGCAATTAGGAGCAGCACAGCAAGATCTTTTCTTCTCAGGAAACCAGGCAGAGCAGCTTTTGTGTGATGTTTAACTTGTGCCAGCCATGGAACCAGAGGCTTAATCATTTCTTAAACCTAAAATCTGCTCTGTCAGAACAGACTGTATTTTTACTGATACTTTGAATCAAAGTTCTTCGAAGAAGCTTATTATTTCTGAGCTCACTTCTCAACCTCTTCAATCAATATTATTTCATTTCTTTGTGAGATATACGAACTCTCAAAAATACAGATTAGGACATGCTGTAAGTTTCAGCCAGAAACTAATTTAGAATCTATTAATAAAACCAACTGGATAATACCCTTTTCTTTTCCATCTTACTTCAATTTAATATTGTTCCAAAAATTCCTCTACCTTGCTACCTTTCTGTCACCACCTACAAGCAAGTAAGTCTTAGTTTGTAGCAATCCTTTTTCTGATCAGAAGCTAAAATATTGTCTCCTTCAGTAGGACTTAGAATGGCCAAACAAAATCTGTCTGTACATAAATTAACAGCAATTTCATAAAGGAAGTATTTCAACAGTGAGCATGTATCTAGAATTTTTTAAATTAACAGTTCATATGCTTATGACTGTATGAAAATTGTAAATACAGCATTGTTCCAGGTTTACCAATTCTACTTTCATTGTAGGGCTTTTTCCTATCTCCTCCCCATTTTGCCTCTTACCTCTTTAAAACAAAAAAAGCCAACATACATAGACAAAAAACCCTCACACACAAAACAAAAGGCTTTTGCAGCCCTTCCTACTGGTGCCAAAAACTGCTTCACTGGGATATATAAAGTATCACTAACTACCCCAGCAATTTGACTTCTAAAAGAAGAACTGGACATGTGATTAGAACCTCATTACTTACCATTCCATGCATTAGTTCTACCAAAATTAATTCTAGGCACATTTAAATTTCAGACAGTTGCTCAGATTTGTCTCTGTAAAAACTGGCACATCTATAACCTCTTCTCTAGGGACTTGTTTTTAAACATATTCCTCTTTAAAACAGAACTACTCAATTTTATTAAACTGATGTTTCTTTTCCCTTATGACTCAAAAGAAAATGACTAAGCATGCCATTTAAAAAGTACTATTCACTTACTGTTCTCTGGCTCATTTTTTCTGTAAACAACATAGATCACATCCCCAGTCTGTAATGGGTATGTCTGCTTCTTAACCACTTTCAGTTTATTAATTACTGTTCCATTAGTACTGTAAAGAGAAAGAAAAGATAACTTAGCATAAATGTTTTCATAATTACACAGGAAAAGGAAGGGAAAATAAGATTTATTTAAAGATGAAAAACTATTGGCTTCCCCCCAAAAATGCAAGTGGATCAAAAACTTTTTCTAAAAAAAAGGAAGTCCAGAAACAAATTCCCCCAAAGACAGAAATGCAGAGCTACTAGAACTTCAAAGCTCATTTGCAGCTACTGGTAAAGAGATGGCAGTAGACAGACAAAAGATCCCTGATATTTAGCCAATGTCTCCAAATAATTAGAGGATTGTTTCTGTACAATAGTCTCCACCCTTCAAGTGTAAAACCCAAAAGGACAACACAAGTTCTATTCAAAAAGTTCCAGGCCATGTTTTCCATTTAATACTGGGAATCTCCTAAGACTCTGTAACAAAGGAACTTCTCCTGTACAGTCAGGGATGCCACACAGTGTTAATTTTTTTACTCCTCTTCCTATAAAAGGACAAAACCTAAAATTGTGAGGTTACTTGGACTGTTTGCAACTTGAAAGTGAGAAGTTATTGAGGTGGAAAAAAATGATACATAATGAAAGATGAGTTGGAATGAATTATTTTGATATTGATAAAAAATTCAATACTTGTAGAAGAAATTAACTAGGGAAAATGAAAATGCAGAGCATTTCTGATTAATATCTTTATCCTCTTAACTATGGGTGATGTTGTATACACAAGCCATTAATGTTTTATAACAAAGTCAAGTTATTCAAGCACTGAATAATTCCAGCTCACTTGCAGTAAACATCCTTCAGGGCTGCAGCCTCTCGAATTTCTGACTCCTGCCACTCAAAATCTCAGCAACTGGTACCAAATATGAACGAACAGAAAATATCTGCTTTTTCCTCTCTGCAGAGCAGCTGCAAGAAATAATAGCAAAGCTGTGCTGCCATCTCCTGGAGGCACAGCCCGTGTCCAGGGCACTGCAGACTGGCCCGCACTGCAGGGAGTTATTTGGAAATCAGCACCTCCCCCCTCCTCTTTTCTGACACAAAAGTATGAATTCAAAGTTTAAAAGGAAAAACAAGCCCTTTGGAAGCACTACAGCAAGTCGTGATCAAAGTATTAGTTCTTGCTGCTGCAGCTGCTTCCACAGGCTGTGTGGTTGAATCAACCAATCCAACATAAATGAGATACCAAAAAAATAGAAATGCTACTTAAAACTTTCATGAAATGAAAAAAAAAAAAATCTTTGGGTCACATTGATGAAACTTCAAGCTTCTCTTACAAGCAAGTATTTATAGCTTGTCTTTTTCCCCCCAGGCATACAGATGTTGACTAGACTGAAAGACACAAGTACAAAAGAACCAGCAGAACAGAGAAATCACTAAATGATTGCCAAAATTTAGCAATTAAGAGGAAAACAGAATTTTAGTCAGTCTGATAGAAACAACACTGATTTTTAACTCCATACTGATGGTAGTGATAACATATTTTAAAAGATTATGTTGAAGCAAAAATTGTATCTCCTTCAATTGCCAAATAAATAATAAAGTTTACAGCAACCTGTCAGAGGTCCTTTAACAGGACTAAGAAACATCAAATTTGACCTGAGTTTTCCAGAAGGCATCTCCCATCTGCCCCAGGTGTTCTAGACCTTCTTTTGTAATAAATGAGCTAAATCTAAGTAACAAGACTTGTCTTTTACTGAATTTTAGCTTCTACAGGCAATTCCTAGCCCAAACACTTCACTAAACATAGGGGGTGAAATGTCACAATAATGTACTTCATTAAGTAACTCTTAACTGGCAGTCATGACTGCCAAGTTCCAAAATTATTCTGGGGGATAATAACACAAGGCATTTTTGGGGAAAGGAAAAACCCCAAAACATCACACATCTAGTAACCACTCAGGCTTGGTCTCACAAAGCAAGATGCAGAAATAGCTATGCAAGACCCTGCTCATCAAATTGACTACACACAGCCAAATCTTTTCAGTTCTGTAGTTACACAGACTTCAATGAGAGCTGACTAATGAATTACTTGGCACACATGGACTCAAATGAAGTAGGAATAAATGGGTATCACTTAACACAGAAAATCATAAGCTTTCTTCAATGCATTAGTAAACTAAAGCAGTTGTATTTATCTTTCAGCCAACAACCAAAGGGAAAAAATTATTCAACTACCCCAGATAATTGTATCAGTCTTTCGCTTCCAATTCCAGGCTTTAGCATGAGGCTTTTAACAGATATGGTGACATTCCAGATTAATGTTGTGGGTATTTTTTAACCAGACACACATGATAAATTATGACATTTGTACATTCCTCTGATGTTTCAAATTAAACTCCCCATAAAAGAAGTAGAAAGTACAATGAGAATCCCAAATATGAAGGCCATTCATTAGGACTTGGTATTGAATTGATGTCTACTGACAGTACCATTTTTCAAGGGGAGAAGAAAAACAGTACTATCAGATATAAACTGTGTTATGAAACTATGTAACAAAAGGTTCCAATGTCACTTTTTTAAACAGGGGAAAAAAAAAAAATCAGGCCTTGACTCAATTCCAATGTAGCTGATGACTCTACAGTTTCACTAATGAACCACAAATTCTGTTTACTTCCCAATCCCATCTGCTGTGCAGAATTGATATGAACAGCTTCAGTAAGAACAGGGTTACTTTTGAAGTAGATGAATGATCTATGTGTTGTAAGAAACTTTCATATCCTTCCAAGAAAAATGCCAGTCTAATAATTTCTAATAATTATTTGCATCCATCCAGGAAAAGAATGCAGTTAATGTTAAAGCTCCTGGGTTAACAGTTATCTGTTATTAAAGTGCATATAATCCTGAACACACCGTAAACTGAATGAGCTCTGAATTCTATTAAGATACAGAATCCCTTCTGTACTGTAATTCTCCACTCCTTCAATGTTCATAGACATAGTTTTGACTGGAGAGCATGGAGAATTTAGTAGCAGAAGGGTCACCAGCACCAACTGCAGATCAGCCTCTGATTTACCCACAGAAAGGGAATATCAGCCTTGTCTAAACAGTTTCCTGATCTGAAACATTACCTACTACTTAGAACCTTAAAAGGAAAAAATATTAGAAAATAACAAGAAATCACACTAGTTGCCTTTAAAATTCTTTTCCAAAATGGAGAGTCTTCCAAACTGCTTTTACTGGGAGAAATCCAACTACTGCCTCCACTGTGTAAGGTCAGCTTGTACAATTTGTTTTCTTTCAAGCACTATAAAGCAACTAGTGCATGGCTTGGAAAATAAAACAGAAACATATCCCAAAAGAGGGTGAGTCTGAGTATTTTATTGCACTATTTGCTAATTCTTGGCTTTTGTTACTTCCAAACTTGTATTTACTCAATAATTTTGAATGCTCTACAAATTTTCTTTCACCTGCAAATTTTGGGTAATTCTTTCCAAAGTATATTCAAGAACTCATTATGCTATCTGAAGATAAAATGTTGGCTGTCTATGTATATTTGATTATATTCTTTGGATTAGGTACAACAGAGAAACAAAGTCCACTCAGTTTGACTGTCCCACACTCACTGCCTCCTTCAGTGCATTCCTCTTCACCAGAAAAATCTAAGCTTGACCACAGCAATGTTTCCAAATTATTTTCAACTTCAGAGAAGGAAAAGCTGACCTTGCAGTATTTTTCTGTGACTCTGGGCATCTGTACTGCCAACTCAAACATTCAAGAATTATCTTCTTTCAGCTTGATTTTCTGGGACTCATCTGCTATTTGGCACAAACATTGGTAGACCCAGAAGAATCAGAAAAGTCTTCTGCAAGCAGTCATATCAAACCTTTTTGGTTCCTTGATTCAGCAATTGGCAGCCACACTTGAACTCACAGGAGGGAGAGCACTCCAAGGATTTCCTTTGTTTGATCCACAGAAGTGTAACAGGCACAAGCAGCTCCCTGGCAATGCTCCATGGGTGCAGCCTTTCTGCTACACCACCTTGGAACAAGCCTCACCTTTTCATGAATATATCATACACAAAATTAACTTTAATTTGGCCTTACTAGTTTTCTGCTGGCTGCACCTTCTGCCTCAGGGGGTGGGTAAGGGGGAAGGGAGGAAAAAAAAAAAAAAAAAAAAAAAAAAAAGGAGGCAGGAATGTTTCTGCATCATGCACAATTTATTTAGCTTGTTCTGTCATAACATTGGTCTAAACCAATTCTGCGAGGGACAGTTTCCCAAGCTGAGATTTACAGCTACACTCTGGGCCTGCCATCATGGCAAACATGGCTTGGTTTGTTGTTTGGAACATCCTGAAATTTAGAATTATATTGGAGAATGATTAACTATAAACCTCTCCCAGACATCCCAGCTAATCATCTTTTTTTCCCAGAAATTTACCATTCCATCCCACAACTTCTGGGAGTATAAGCCCTGCAGGGACCTATCCTGGACCTATCTCTAATTACAACCTTGAAGAGGAGAGGGAATACACCCTTATGAGGTTGCAGATGACAACAAAGCAGTGGCAGAGCTGCCTTCAGGGGCACTTTGGCAGGCCGGCAGAATGTGCCCATGATGTACATAGATAAAGAGGAAAGTTTCACATTTGAGGTTTTGAAGGGTATCATGCTGAATCCCTGTTCCAACAGCCCAGAAGCCAATTTAATGTTATTGTGATAGCTCAGGGTTAGTATCAAACACCTGCTGAGCTTTTGACAAAAGTACCTCTAAGAATATTCTGAGAAACCAACCTTGTATCTTCCAATGACACTTGACCAGACTCTTCATCCACTATGATTTTACAGTGATCTCCAGACACCAACTTGTTGCCAGGGAAAGATAAGTCACAGCCTTAAAAAGAAAGCAGATTTTCCAGCATGCTTAAAAATACACATTACACAGTCAGATCAGCACTTTACATGGCTATAAATGCAACACAAACTGACTCATGTACATCTGCAATACTTCAAAACTTCTTCTGTCACACAGGCAGCAACACAGTCCAATGTGAGATACATAAATACAAGTGGTGAGATTGAAATGTGTTATCAGCACATGGGGCTACTGTGAGGTTATCCTCATTTGAAGAGGTTTCAGTTCCCTTTTCCCCCCCTATCCTGGCCCTACAGATGGAAATTAAATCACAATTACTCTGTTCTAGAGTAGCACAGAAATAAATTCACACATAGCTGAAGTGCTCAGTTTAACTCCTAAAGGCATACACCTCACAGCACTCAGCTCTTTTTCCAACTCATTGAGATGCTGTTTCATTGGATTTAACTTCTGTTTTATTCTGGTGTATTGGGGGGAAGTAGCAGGAACCAGTAACTGATTTAAAAAAATTATTGTTACTGTTCTACCTTATAGTCTTCTGTTTGTTTTTAAACAGGAAACTTGTCCTTATCTCTGTTGACAGCTTTTTTATTTTAATAAAGCTGAAGAGAATTACAATCCAGGACTAAAATTTAGGGATACACAGGTGAAGTGCCATGACGATGTGATAGAAACCTTCCTACCTAGAATTCAATGGCTCTGAGAAAATCTTGTCTTCTTACTTCACTTTAACATTGAATATTCAAAACAACACTCAAGGCTCTCTACTGATCTCACAAAGGATTCAAACTACTTGCTTACACCAAAGTTATAATTAACAACCACGATTCCCCCTCCATCTATTCACACTGTGGGTGAACTGATCTTAGCCTGCCCAACAACATATCCAGAAGGAAAGCAGCAGCCACTACCTCCAACAAGCAATTCTAATGCTCCTGAAGAGTCATAAGTACTGCTTATAAAGTCACAATTTAGTATTCATCCATTTAACTAATCCATTAGCAAACAGCTATGAAAGCAACTGAAAGAGAAAGAATTCACCTTTTTTTCTGCCAGATAATCCTCAAACAAACATCAGATTGAAGAATTTACCCACAGCTTAATGATAAGCAATCTCAATAGATATCACCAACTGTAAATTTGCAAAACATTTTTCCTACAAGACACTATTTGCCTTTCTCATAGAGCTACAGCATCTGGTGTTTGTTCACAACTATTTTTACAGGAAGTGACTAATCAGCCAACTAGCTTGAACTGATGAACAGGGAAAAGAAAATTATCACTGTCAAGGCAGAGAGAAAGAAACTGAAAACACTTCAGTCCTTGTTTCAAACACAATAAGCATGAAACCCTTTCAAATAAAGGCAAGTGAGACAAGTCCTAGACTCTGGGAATAAAGCTTTCAAATCGACTCTCAGAGAAACTTTCAGTACTTGTTGGCAGTCTTCATATGGCCAGAAGAATTAAGGGCTTTTATGTGGGTGTTTTCTTTTCCGTGAAGCCAAAGCATTTTGCATTGCAGTTCCAACTTATATTAACCACAGAAACGAAATGAGAACATAAACAGGACCGAAGCACAGAAACTTCTGAATCAACAATCGGTTTTCCTTATTTATACAAACTGCCACTGACTACCTAAAAGGCACATTGACTTTGAAACCTGCCCGTGCCGCAAATTAATGAAAAAGTCAGTATGAAACTAGTTATTCACACAGCTAAGAGATAAATTAGGAATACGGGGTGGCCTAGCAAGCACCTCCAACAGCTGAAAGCACCAAACCCAAGTGGTTTCAGTCCACCTTCCAGCGCTGTAAAGGCCAGGAGGGGGATGGCCGCTGTCCCCTGAACGCTGTCCCCTGAACACCGCCCGAGGCCAGCGCAGCGCGTCCCTGTCCCACCTTTCCTCCGCCCGATGGTCCATTCTCTCTTCAGCAGCAGGACGTGCTCCGCCTCATCAGCACCCAGCCGGATCAGCTTCCCCCAGGGCTGCTGCTGGCTCTGCTCGCCTCCTTCCGACTGCTCCATTTGGATTCACATCTGACAAAAACAAACAAAGCCAACCCAAAGCCCATCGTCACACGGCACCCAGGGTGGCACAGGGCTCCCTGGCACCCCCGGGGCCCGGCCCTGCGCGCCGCTGCCCCTCAGCCCCCTCGCACCCCCGGGGCTCCCCCGGCCCCGCCGCTCCCTTTTGTGCGGCGCCGCAAAACCCTCCCGGGCCCTCGGC
>VZTT01053175.1:60794-72551 GCA_013400855.1 Buphagus erythrorhynchus
CCACCGAGCCGCGCCGCGCCGGCCGGAGCGCCGCCGCTTCCGGTGAGGCCGCGCCGCGCGCCGCCCGTAGGGAAAAGCGGGGCTGTAGAGGGGCTGAGGAGGCGGCGACGCCCTGGCGGCCATCTTGGGTGTGGGCAGGCACCTTGGGTGTGGGACGGTCCGCCGGCGGGACAGGGCGCGCGCCGCCATCTTTGCTATGGGCAGATCTGTCTCATCGCGAGCTGTGTATGCCGGCAGCCGGCTGAGGTCGTTTCAGCGGTCGCATCCACTGAAAAATTGATGTAGTTTAACTCTTGGATGTTGAGCAGTTATTGGTTTGCCAGCAGCGGCTAAATAAAGAACATAGTGTGCTGTTCCAAGGCCAGGGTTTAAAAAGCAAGCTCGGACCGAGGCCGGATCAGTGCCCGCGGAGCGGGGGTCTCGCACGGAAGGGGCACCCCCAGTTTTGCTCAGGAGACTCTTACAACTCTTACAAACCAAACCCTGCCATTATCGGCGACAAGAGCAGGCGACAGAGATTTCTGATCCTCTAGACTCGTCACTTCCCTCTTTGTTACCGCATCGACCACCTCATTTCCACATCCTCCATTTGGTGGTCCTTTGTGTCAAACAGCATCACTACTATCCGCTTGCTGATCTGCTTGTTTATACTGGTTTAGTTTCTTTTCTGGGACGTTTGTATCATGTGCACCATAATTTTTTTTTAGATCAGTTGGCACCCCATATAAAGTGGCTTCCTAGCCAAACGAATTGTGGTCCTTTTGCCCAGCATCAGTAACATCCCTCTAGTGATGGATCCCTTTCTCATATTCATCTGAACGACTCCGAGCAGTTTTATGTTCATCAAAACAGAAAGGAGAAGCTGAGCTATCCTGGATGTCCCTGCTTCTTAAATTAGTCATCTAATATATACAGAGGAAATGACCCCTTTTTTCCCCTTCATTTGAATCATTTTGAAGTTTGGATTAAACGAGAAGACAAAAATAGTGGAAACAAAACACTAAAAACAAAACCACTTGCAATTCTTGGCATTGTTACTCCCACTTGGTTCACAGGCTTGAGCTTTCAGATTTTGCTTTTTCACCTTTCCTGGAAGCCCTGCAGATCCCCTTGGCCACAGAAATCTCACAGTAAGCCTGTGCAAGACAGCTGGATGGGGCCACTGATGGAAACAAAATTATTGAAATACAGCAGTGTTTGGATCTGCAGTTTTAACTGATACCTAACGCAGTATTGTTCCACAGTCCCAATGGCATGAGCCCCAGATGAGGAAAAAAATATAAGCACACATGAGTCAAAATTGATGCATGTACTTAAGAGCTTTGTGTTATTGACCTTAGTCTATAACTCTTCCCTTAGTAATAATAGTATGAAAGAAATGGTTCTTTGAGACCTGAATGTCTACATTCCTCAAAAAGGATTTGTCTGTAAAATACCCTGCTTGCTCTCAGCTTTGTCCTCACTGAGGAATAGAGCCTTTTATACATTTGAAGAGAGGTACATCAATGGAAGTTACAATCACTCAAAAGCATTGTCATGGTGCTTCATTTTTATTACTGCTCACAGTGACTGGTAATTGTTATCTCTGAGTGGCAGAGGAAAATACCAGCACATGGGAGATGCAACTAACAGCCCAACAACCAAATCTTTTGTGTAAACTGTAGCATTAGCTGAGGGAGGAAGTTGTTTTGTTATATCGTGGCATTGAGAAAACGTATTTTCCAAATATTCCTGCCAAGAGATCCCTCTGCAATCATACCAAGGAATTACTGCACCTCAGTGATAGCACAGAGCAAGCAAACGATTGGTTCAGCTCCTGCAGCTCTCCCATAGTATCCATGTAAAAAGACAGCAAGTGAAACATACAGCTAGCTTAACGAGTCCTGTGTGGTTAGGAGACTCAATTAAAATTAAATTATACAACAAATTAGGTTTTAAATGCTGCACTGCTTAGCCAGCCAGACAAATAATAATTAGAGACGTACTGATCTGCTATGTGCAGTTGACTGCTGTAACTGCTCTCCGTGTACACTCACCACACTTCCCTCCCAGCTCAGGGTAGTTTTGTACCACATTCCAAGTAATCCATCTCTCAACACCCCCATTTTGTACTTGTCACCCTCCTGAGCTGGGCAGAATGGACAAGATCTCTTTCTAGACACCACCTTTCCCATCTGCTCCCTCAGTTAATGTTTGTTCAGCAATATACCTCCTCCTCTCCTTTGTTCCTAGACTCCAGCTCATTCTAGATGGAATTAGTTTTCAGGCTCTGAACTGTGTAGGCACACATATATGAGGAGAAAAAAGAAACTACAAATATTTTTTTTCCTACATGTAGTGATACACATACCATATTGAAAATACCCTGTGGTGGATTGTGGGGTACCAGCTAGAAACTGTCACCTCTGATACTGGTTCTAGCAAAAGAAATTTAGGACATCCTTACAAAGTACAATATAAAAATGAGTTCAGTTGAAAAGGACCTGAAGGCAGCTACTCAAATCCTACTGTAAATGTTCAAATGCATTTGTATTGCATTAATGTTTGAAGCTCTCTATCACCCTATTATAGATAACATTCAGAAAGACTGGTGCTATTTAGATTTCTTCTCAAATTTTTTTCACCTTTTGGAGGAAGCAATATCAAATTCTTAATACCAGATCTGGCAAAAGCAACTTGTAAAATATATTTCATGATTAAACTAATAACTATGTGTTCTGCATGGAAAATAAAGTATTTTAAATCATCCCAAGGCAGCAAGAGTAATGTTATCCCACAGCCATCTTCAGCTGTGGTTTCTGACCACTGGCTGCTTGTCTATGGGTAAGGAAAAAACAATTTTGTAGTGCAAAAGAAAACATACCAAGGACAGGCTTTTACTCAAGCATTTTTCCAAATACTGATAGCCCAGTCCTGCAGATAATCTATGTTCTTGCTATACTGTAAATGAGAATACACTATTAACATGAAGGGTTTTCCAAGTCAGGCAGCCAGCCCCAGATTTCTTCCTTATTGTGTGGTAGAGAAAGGAAGGCAGCTACAGACATCACATGAAAAGGAAAGAAGAATAGTGTCACTTATGTCCTTTTTCTTATGCTGCTAATCCAGACATCCATTACTGACCACTGCTAGTGTTTGGGACCCTTTCAGAGGAGGGCAAACCAGCATGGAATTACCCATGAGTTACAAGGTTAAGCAGCAATGAGTTTACGTACCTCCAGAGGAAGGACTCCCTGGGAAATTCAGAGGACCTTCCAGGAAAACAAACAAAACCAACACACCAAAATCATGCACAGGGGAGCTGATGAAGCAGTGCAGTTCCCAGGGAGAGGATCCTCTCAGCAGGGAGAGCTGGGGAAGAAGGAGCACTGAGGAGAGGCTGCTCTGTGCCCAACTGGAAAACATGGATCAAAAATAATGCAATTGTTGTTCACACTTCCCCAGTGAGCTTCACTGGATGCAGCACTGATCAACAACACTCTCAGTTGTCTTTGAAATCACTTTGTAAATGCAGCCAGGTATTTCCCAAATAATAATTTAAAAGAAACCTTACTGACATTTCTTCTTAGAAATTGCTAACAACTAACTATTTTGTTACATTCAAATGCAATTTTAAAACAATATAAATACCTTTTGGCATTATTTATACCCCTCTTCCTCCCCAGGCTGGTGGAGGAAAGCAGTTCAAGTTCTTGCCTTTGGCACTTTTTAGTTTCCAAATATCAAACTCTGTAGGTAGCTTGCAAGCCCCAGCAGATGGTCTCTTCTGTCTAATAAAGAAAACAATTCCACTTGATTAGAAAAATGGAACTATTCCTAATAGCCTTAGGTTTTCCAAGACATGGGTTTGGGTTTTTTTTGTAGATCCAGGCACAGCCCTACAGTAAAGTCTTTCTCCATCCTATCTGACAGGAGCCCACCCTAGCCACAAGCATATGGACATACACTGACTCTCGCTTTTCTTGGACTAGATTCAAGCAGACATTTTTAATGGTTCTTCTTGTCATTTATAGATGACAGTCCAAGTTTTCTTTTTGATCACGTAATTCATGATGTTTGAGAAATCCTCCAGCACTTCTCCAGTAAGTGTTAGATTGATATGTTTAGTCTAGGGAAGAAAAAAGTTGTATGTATTATCTCAGGATGAAAAACTGCCTACAGAAAAATTGCATTAATATTTCTGCAAATAATCCATAGAAAACTGGGGAAATTTACAATCTACTTAAAGAATTGATTGCACCAAAGGGGATTTTTAAAATATTTCTTTCCTTTGAGTGTTTTGAAACATACTTCCTCCAGGGGGTGCCAGATTAACACCACTGGAAAATAAAAATGTGTGAGTTATCCACACTAAGGACAGAACTATCCATCCTGCACATTTCAAAGTACCTCGTGAGTGATGCACCCCTCCAGTCTGAGCCAAAGGCTCCAGTGTCCAGAATGAAATTTTTCAGCTGTTCACTTGTAAAACTCTCTTGAAGTCAGAAACTGCTGACTGGTTCTACAATTAATGTCACACACATGCTCTGCCAAGTTCAGATAGGACACATCCTCAGAAAAGAGCTTTAAGAGTGGCTAAGTGGAGAAATACATCCATCTCAGCCTTTGGAAGAAAGAGACCTTGGGGAAGGAAGAAGTAACAAATGCAGTGGCAGCTGTATGCAGCTTCAATCAGCTTATGAATAAGGACAGAAACCTGGACACAAGAACTAAAATGACACAGAAAAGCTGAAGAAAACATGGTCAGGAGTGTCATCAGGTTTTCTATAGGTCTGCAGGGAATGTCAGCTATGAGTAGAATGTCTGTAAAAGTCATTAGAGCAGAGGAGAAGTTTCATTGGCTCAGAAAATAGAGATCTATCACTTAAAACAGAAACTTTGCCTTGAACAGGCAACTGGTTTACTCTTAGGGAAATTGATCTAATCACTGTTTCCAGACAAAGGAGCAAGAAGAAAAGAAAGTTGTTGAGAAGTCATATAATAATATCAAAACTTTTTCAACATTTCACTGCTCATGTTTTTCTTTTATCTACACAGCAGCTAAAATAATCACACAGTCAAGCCATCCTGGTTCCCACAGAAATATTACTGAAAAAGTGCCTGGTTATCTTCTACTCAACAGTAAAATCTCTGCTGGATAAGTATTTAAGGAGAAAATTTCTGTGAGACTCTAATACTAAAAGACAAAATCTCTGAAATATACCTAATTTGTCCTCTTGCAAATTTACTTTTCTTACTTTGAGATTAGCAACAACAGTCAATGCTAACAGTGAAAACCAACATTATTAATCCATAATATCATATAAGTGTGGACGTTGCCAGAATGAAGGAAGACCCTGAATATTATATTAATCCATTATTAGAGTGATCTTGGACCTGAGGCTGTTAGCACCCTACTGAGCTGGAGAAGAGATGCTCATTATTCCAAAATGCCACCTCACCCAATTCTCAGCTGTGGAGCTCCAGTGTAGTCACTGATCAGCAACTTTGCATCAGCTAAAAATATGACCATTTGTGTAGACTTTGAATGCTGTGGAAGCACAGCAAATTCATGAACCAAAGCCTTAAGTGCTGGGAGTGGTTTCTGTGACTGTGTAGGGAGCTGTGCCTGGTGTAGGCCCTGAACCAGAGACAACAGATCATAATTAGAAATCACTTGCAGTACATACCTGGAAGTCTAGTAGTGGTTTTTGTAAATGATAACGTGCCCTAAATTGGATGATCTTCAGACTAGACATTGGAATTAATGGAACATTTTACTTTATTCTTCACTTTCTCTCAATGCCATATCCTAGAGGCACATTGATATTTTTGTTTGGCATTACCTTTGCAGATGCAGGCTTGCACGCTAACCTGGTTTATGCTGAACTGTCCCCTGAGAAAGGGAAGGCTCTCTCTTCTATGTCCTGTACAGAAACAAAAGGTCCCATAACATCTTGTCTGGCTTATTATTGTCAGGGAATCAACCCAGGGGTATGAGACAACATTTTTTATTTGTTATTTGATTTCTTAAAAATCCCTGCTGTGGATATTAAGAGGAAATCGGCCATAATTCAGGAGCTGTAGTTCTGATGGACAGTGAGATGGAAGGTTTCATATTAAAGCCTTAGGAGGCCAAAAAGAAAATTGAAAATCTGGAAGTATTGGCTGATGGGCACTATACTTTCATTATAAAGAACACCAAGCTCTATAAACCTCTTGGCGGGAGGGATAAGAGCAGAATGAAAACAGTGACCTTGAGTTCAGTGTCAGGCTAGAGAATAGTAGGTTTACAACAAAGGCCAAGTAAAGGAGAGGAAGAGGAAATGCAGGTCAAGACATCATCTTCAACTTTGACTTCATTCTTGGCACTCCTGGTCAAAAAATGTCCACATTTATAGTTTCTTTCTGCAAACCAAATCAGATACATGTTTTCTCTCCATCCATGAAGCTGGAACCCCTAATTATGTTCTCTTAGCTTTGCATCTTCACTGCTGTATTATTCTTTCTGTTTTTGTCATTTGCTGTTTTGCCCCATTCCTATTCCTAGCCAGTGGCCTGCTTTGACCAAATCACTTTCTATTTACAACCCTCCTTTGATTCACCATTCTTTAGTGCAGCAAGGAAAAAGCTATTCTAATAATTATCCAAGATCTGTTTTGACCCAAGTCTATCCAGCCTATCATTTTAATTAACTTTTAGGAGTCAAACTTCACCTCTTACCTGCCACATTGTCATTCTGTATCACTTCTTTGTTCCATTTTCCCACATTTCCTCCTAAGCCTGGTCTCAGTCTAAAGAAATCAAATTGGAGACCATTATTTGGGGTAGGCTTTGAGAAGCCAAAAAGCCTGTATTACCTGCTAGCTAACTCTGGAGGCAACTGGCTATGATTTATGGGGGTGTTGGAACACCCATAGCTCAACATCCACAGCCACTGAGAGCATGGGACACCGTGGGTGTTGGCACATCATCACCATGTGGTTTTTCATATGTGAACCCTGGCTACTTAAACACCCTGCATTCAGCTTTGACAGACTGTAAAGTGCTGGAAGTCACAATCCCAAAACATTGGTCTTGTTACTCGTTTTATGGCATTCTCATCTTTTACAGCAGTGTATATGTGGAGAAGCAATGGTTCAAGAGCTCACCTAAATCATTGATTTGCAGTTTATTGTCTGCAGAGCCTGGCAAGCCCATGAAAAACTTCTAAAGAGTTTGAAAAAAGTGATTGAGAAAAAGAAAATTCATATGTGCTAGATAGCAATCTACCTATGTGAAATTCCTAAAGGAGTCTGCACTACTGCTGGAAAATTTTAGGGGTTCACAAATCAAAAAAGGTTGAAAAACCACTGACCTAAATCTTCTCCTGCAACAGCAAATGGCCTAGAACCGCAGCAATATGAGAATTTGGCACTAAGAAATGGCATGACAGCTAAGCAAAACAAAATCTCTGCAGCTTCTCACAGATGTAAGTGGAAGGGAATAGGACAGGCACATATCTGTTTTGCCTTTGTAAGTATTTGTTCAGGGATTAGTGTTAAAACAGACACAGAGAATAAAAAGGGCAGTCTGTCTCAATGCTAAATAAATAATCCTAACTACAGATTACTGCATGCAACAAATTTGGAGATGGATATGTTCCTTATACAGATTGGTCATTTCAAAGGGTGAACTTTCACTAATTAAAAAAAAAAATCAGACAAGCATGATACCTATTAAGGCATCATGTCATTATTTCAGTAGATTCTCTGGAAATAAGCTTGTTTCTGTGCTAATTTTTCTTCTGGCAGAACCAATTCATTCTTGGCCTTTACAAGCTGGTCTTTTACATTTGATTCAAAATTGGATTTGGGCCTCTGGAGATATCTGATGTCAGCTTTCCTAATGTAGTGTCAACATGAAGACACAAAGAGATAAAAAGTCAGTTTCACTTAGAGTTTCCTTTTTCCAGGGCCTAATCTGGATTTTTCACTCTTTCACAATTGCAGTCTGGATCATTGCATCTTCTTGTTGTGAGTCACATTAAGCAAGAGGGCAAGAGAGTGCTTAGCCAACCTCCCTGGTTTATAGGCAGGGTCACTAACACAGCTGGAACACATACTTATGCTTCATGATATCACCTCATAAAACGATCACATAGCAGACAAATTTTAAGTGCATATTGGAAAAGCAGAAACTCTGGGGTCAGGGTGGCGCAGAGTGGAGGAAGGGTAAATGTAGGCTACAATGAGAAATAATGAGACTCACTTTGCTGGAGGAAATGGTCAAACATTAGCATTTCAATAGAAGAGGTCAAACCATTTCATCCAATACAGGATGTCATTCCCTGCAGACCAAGCTAATACAAGCCATAACATCTGTACTCTGTACTGTACTTTCTAAATATGACATCCAAACTGTGGGTTACTCCCCACAAAGACTTCTATTATCCCTCCTGCCTCGCTCCCCGGCCCAGCATGCAGTCTGTCCTCATCTGGATCACATGAATTAAACAACTAAAAATGGGACACAAAGAAAAAAGAGCAGGAACACAGAATACCTTAGAGGTGTTAAGGAAAACCGTGTAGGCACACATCTCAGGTCTTCCATAACACACACAGAGAAAGACTGAATTACAATTCTTTGGACAAGCTTAGGTCTATCCTGTCTAGGCAGGTTCATTTACTTTTTCCTTGGAAGTGTGAAAGTGCTGTGACCAAAAAAAGCCCTAATAACACCAGAACAAACTCCCCAAACAAACGAGAAAACCCCCACAAAACATAAAATACAACCAAAAAAACCCCAAGAAAACCAACACAAAAACCAAGCAAACCCTCTTCCCCCTGCATTTCCCAATCTGCAGCACATTCATGGTTCCAAACACCTGGAGAATCAAACTTTAGCTACCACCACCACTGCAGAGCAGAAAGTAAAGCTGCTTTTTGCAGTGTCTTACTTAGCATGTTATATTTCACAAAGGCAGTAGAGGAGGTATTTTGTTCCAGGTCTCACATATGGCAATTGAGACAGGATTTTAGGCCACAGGTAGAACATCACCTTTCTGCCATATTGCCTATCTCTTAAAAAGGTAAGGAAAAACCCTCATGTTCAGATGAGCTGTACAGCTGTTCAGTTCTGCAGAAGACTTGTGAATTTTCCTTGATGCTGTTTTCTCCTTTGCTTACACCAATGTCTAATTTAACACCTTCTATTTCACTGTTCTCTCAGCAGTCACTGCCCAACAGCACATCCTCCCATCAGCTCAGCAGTGTAAACCAGCCAAGAGCACATTAAACATTTGATTGGATTCAGCTGGATCTTTCTGCATTGTGGGAAGAGCAGACAAGCATTTGAGTAGAGTTTCTGGGTGTTGGTCTGGACATCCGTATCAATCCCTTGCCAGAAAGAGAAAAAGCAGCATCACATTTTTCATAGCGCTTTCCTTTAATGACATTTCCTTCCTTCCATTAAGCAAATGTCCAGGGGAGATAAATGAATTGCTTTGTATATCTAGAGGATCTTTGAAACCCTTGATCTAGCCTAAGTGTGCAAGAATGAGAAAAATAACAGGGAGCTGAATGGAGGAAGGAGATTTAAACACACAAATTCTCAGATAGGAAAAATAATAAAGAGCTAGAAAATGGAGGCATGGACCAAGAAAATAACTCAGACATAGGGATACTCCAAAATAACATAGCTGCTAGAGGAGAAAAAAAGCAACACAAAATGACCTCATGCAGAAAAGGAGAGTTGATGTTCGGCAATGCTCAGAAATTTTAATACTGATGTGTAAAATTAAACCATGACAGCAGAACAGGCTTATCTGCAAGCGTCACGTTACTTCCCCTGGGATCACTACCTTCCCACTGGTGCTTCTGTCATCTTCTCCTCCCCCCTCCAAATCTCACTTGACCTGAATTCTCATGATTTGACTCCATAATCCTCTGGTTTCCACTGTATGCACACAAAAGATTATTGTACAAAAGCGAATTCCCAGGGCCTTGGGCTTTGCTTTCCATTTAGTTAAAGAATTATCCTACAGTAGTTTAGATGCTGGGAAACTTGTCCTGTAGATTATTGCCTACAGGGCAAATGCTGAGGAGGCTGCTAACGAGAGAACAGATGTTCAGTGGCTTATGAGCCTTGCTGAATGTAAATATCTTCAGCACACTGCCTGTCAATAAACCTCTGCCTGAGAATCACAAACCTTATGGACAAAATTCAGCCCCCTTGTAAATGCATGGGTTTAGGCAGAATTACACTGAGGAAGAAGCTGTTCCTTCATCTGCACCAAAGAGCCAGAGTTTAAAAGCTTGTATAGACATTGAGACTGAATGTCATGAAAAGTTAATATTTTTAAACAAAACATTGTCTCTTTCCAAGAGAAAATGCAGCTCTTGGATCTGTTATGACACAGCAGGCCTAAAATAAACAGATTTCAGTGAAAAATTGATATTAGGGGTGGAAGATTTTACAGTGACTGTATTTCTAAAAGTTTGCTTGTCTCCATAAAAGGATGTTCTGCTTACAGGGCTTCAGTAGGTGATGTCTTTTCAGGGAGCAGTAACTTAAGGGGGGGTGGGTGCCTCTGGACTCTCCTGAGCATCACTGTGCATCCCTGCATACCCCTCTGTCTCCCCCTGTGACACCTATAAGACCTTAGACAGTCTCCTAGGCAAAATGTGGAAAGAGTTTAAGCCCTCTCTTCCAATCTTCTGAACACCTGCAAACTTTCAACTAGCAAGGCAGTAGTGTTTCCTCCCTTTCGTTGCCTGGTGAGTGACCCTCAGAGCACATACACTCCAGTGAGGGCTGAGTAGCTGATCACAATCAGTTGATGCTTCTAAATGCTTTTTTCTTTATGAGGTTTCATGACAGAAGACCAAGATATGCAAGGAGGACACCTCCCCTCGAGTTTCACCCCTTCCAGCCATCCTTCCTGGGACAAGAACAGCTGACCTTGCTCTGCACCTCATCTTTGCCATGGCAAAGCTCAGTTGTACCTACATTGCTGGAAAGCCATGAGTTCTTGCTGGCCACAGATTGTCACTTCACTGCTGAAGTGTAGTAACTGCACTCCGTCATGAAGTTGCTTTTTAGGATCCACTAGTTGCAATTAGTTGCAATTTTTAGGATCCACTAAGGAGTCCTTAGAGCTGAGTGTGCCACATCTCTCTGCTTTTGCCAAGTGGCGCTCAGAGTTCCAGTTATGGCATGAAAAGGGAAGGCAATAAGCAGGGTCTCTCCTCTATCACTGAATCCATGAAATCATGAAGGGGCTGGTTTTTTCTGGGAGTCCTCTGTTACAAGGGCATAACCATAGTCTGAAAAATAAACAAACTCCACCAGGTACAACATTTAACTGAAAAGACTGTCTGGTAAGCTGAAACTTGGGAGACCTGAGTCAGCTACTGAACTGTTTTATGATGTGGAGCAAGTCACTGTGCTGTGTTCACTCCTCTGTCCTGTCCCAATCAGACTGCCAGCTCTGCACAGACAAACCTTGAGTTTTATTGAACATGCATACTCTATAAGCACACTGCAACCCTTGTCTCACCTGAGGCTTCTAGATGTTTTTGTAACACACATAATAACACTTTACAGTTCAATCTCTTATGGTGGGAAGTCCCATGAAAAATATTTAGTATGTACCTTTGTGTATATAAAAGTGATTGGCATGGAAGGATGCCACAGAAAATACTGTAATGACAATCTTGTCTTTTGGAGGTAGAGATTTACTGCTGCAATGTGCTCACCTCTGGGTGGAGAGCACAGGAGCAGCAGCAGCACTGCCAG
>VZTT01053177.1:0-22473 GCA_013400855.1 Buphagus erythrorhynchus
TGGCCTGGGTTGGGAGGGACCTTGGAGTTTATCTCTTTCCACCCCATGCCAAAGACACAAACACCTTTTGCTAGACCAGATTGCTCCAAATCTCTTCTAGCCTGGCCTTGGACACTTCCAGGGATGGGGCGTCACCGCAGGCTTTCAGCACATCCTGCTCTGAAACCCTAAAATAGGCATTCATAGCTTATTTATAAAGTATCAGTGCCTGAAAGCCTAATGTTAAAATTGTTGCCAAGTCCTGGGAGATGAGGGCACCGCGGTACATCGTGATATGTTCTGCTCGAAATACTTCCATTATGGGGTAGTTTGTTCAAGGTCACTATAACGTGGCTACTACGTGTGTGTTGTCTACTCTGTGAGTAGGCAGGGATAGTAAAAGTATAGCTTCTCTTATTGGCAGTCTGACAGACGACTTCCTCGTTTTACCCCTTGTCTTTTCAACCTTGTTTTGAACTAGTTCCCTAAAAACTTGATTATCAGAAAACAGCCTGTGTAGCAAGTACTGAAGAAGTTTGCTCAGGATTTCCATGCACCTTCTAAATCTGGTACAACAAAAAAAATCTTTCTATCTCTGTTGAAGTCTGTACCTGACTAATTTTTTGGCTATCTGACTGGTTTTTTTCCATTTCTGAGTCATGTTATAGAGAGCAGCTGTACATTGGTAGGCGATGGGCTGGGTTTGCCCGCTCATAATCTCCGTTAATTAATGCTAATTAATTAATTTTCCTGTTCTGTGAGGGGCTACCCGAACACAGCAGGTGAGCTGCCAGGCTCAGTGTCTCCTGCCTGAATCTCACCTCTCTGAAACGAGTCACCACGTGCTCTCAGTGGTACTAAAATCGATACCTCTTCTTTTTCATCGTCATTTTGGCATACTCACATCCTGCCTAGTTTCCGGTCCTGATGCCGAAGCTTCAGGAAAAGTTGAGAATGGGGAGGAGAGAGGGCTCAGGGGAGCTCAGATTTCAATTGTCTGCAGGGGGGAAGAAGGCTGAGCTGGACCTTTCTTTTGTAGTTTTGATGGCTGTGTAAAGCAAACTGTTCTTTTATTCTCTCCTTTTAGGATAATGGTGCTTTTCTTTGCCCCTTCTAGAACTCGACCACTGTGTTGTGGGGCTGCCAGTTCAGTTTCTTTCTGCGCAGCTACTCCTGTTTTGCTTGCAGCTTTTGTCCTTCTTCCCAATTATTTCACGTGCTGAGTGGGCTGCAGGGGGATTCATTCTCACAGCTTGCTGAACTCGAGTGTTTTTTAATGTATAGACCGATGAAGGATGCACACTCTGCTCTCTGCCACTCGCTGCCCCAGCCATGGGTGTTCCCTCCCGTAGCTCAGTGAGCAATTTCTGCCCCCGCGGTTACACAACGCAGCTTCCTGCACAAGGGATGCCAGGAGAAGGGCTGGTGAAACTCCTCCCTGCCAGCCCTTCAGCTGGCACGGGTCAGGAAGTTACCTCAAGATCCAAGTCAGGTCTTCTAGGGAGAATGTGATAAGCCACAGCACTCGCTGCAGGGAGATTAGAGCTGCAGAGGACAGAAATTAAAGTTTCCTTGAACTGCCTGCTGGCCACAGCAGTCCAGCCAACTATTTTAGAAACCTCATCAGAGAGTACAAGGTCACTAGTCATTGTTCATTCCTTTTCCTTTGGATGCTCCTCGTTGGGGATCTGAAATCATATTGTTTAAAAATAAAAAGTTATATCTGGGTTTATTTTCTGCTCAGCATTACTGCTGCTCTGGTCCTGAGCATTAGCATGTGTTGGTGGCCCAGCTTCCCTGAGTTATTCTAGCAGTTCTTGTTCTCCATTGGTGGTGTTACCACAAGCAGAAATGGCTGATAACAACACACTGATTTCAGAATGGAACTTGCTGATAGGACAGAGGTGAACATCTGATTCCAATTGTAACACTGCTTTTCTAGCCAGCACCTTTACTGGCAGGTTCCCTCACTCATGTGTTGAATATTTAGAAGGAAATAAATAAGTCATAAAATAAATTTGTTCAATATTTAATTTTGCTTCTGTTTTTTTTCTGTTTTTTTAGGGTTGACTTCAATGTTCCAATGAAAGATCACAAAATAACCAACAATCAGAGGTGAGCTGTAATTTCCATCCCAGATGGAGGCTCCAAAGTCTGCTGTGTCTGACTTTACCCCAGCACCTGGAACATTACCATGATTAAGCTGTCATTGCTCGTACAAGAATATTAAAGGTGTCAGAGAAAGTCCAACAATTTTTAATTAAACCCCCTGTAATTGTTAGCAAACTACACTTAACTACAAGGCTGATACTCACTGTGGCTGCTGTGGAAAGCATATGGGAAAAAAATCTCTAAAATAAGGGATTGTAGACTTCCTCAGTTGGCCATGACCATTTCACAGCCACATCTCTTAGGCTGTATGTGAAAGTTGTCTCTGTTACTATGCAGAAGTCTCTGTGCCTCCTGCTTACCCTGGGGCTGTGGTAACTTCTTGTCTTTGTTAGAATACTTGTTGCAGTGCAGCACATAAAACCTGGGGTTTAGAAAGAGTGATGCCAGATTTCCAGCCCTGCTTGTCTGCCACTTGCAGGCAGGTGCCAGTTTTGTTCACCACGATGTTCTCACTGCTCATCATTTCTTTATTGGTGCAGGATCCCAGGGTAACCCAGGAGGCCTGCTAGTGTTCAGGTGTGTCCTGGCATTTCTTAGCTGAGCAATCAGCAGAATTTAGATTACAAAATGCATTTTAATTCCATGTCCTACATTGTTTGGAAGATAACAGTGAAATGTATGAAAACAGGCTGGGATGGAGAACTTTGTTGATGCTTTCTTAAGGAATTGTTCTGTCCTGCTCTTGTGCTCTGTTTTTTTTGTCATTTTTGACAGGGCTCATGTGTAAGTGGTATTAATCTGCTTGCCTGGTAAACTCTAATTGAGTCCTTATTAATCAGTTCTTCTGTGCTATTACAGAATCAAGGCAGCTGTTCCTACCATCAAGCACTGCTTGGACCATGGGGCCAAGTCTGTGGTTCTCATGAGCCACCTGGGTCGCCCAGATGGTGTCCCCATGCCTGACAAGTTCTCCTTGGCCCCAGTAGCTGTGGAGCTGAAGGCACTCCTGGGCAGGTAAAGTGGAAAAGCAGCCTGGTGTGCATCAGGCTGTCCCTGAAAGGGGACCTGGGTGTTTTTCTTTCCATCAGGAAGTCACTGTTGAGGTTACAGTGTGTGTCTTGTGTTTGCAGGGAGGTCTTGTTCCTGAAGGATTGTGTTGGTGCTGAGGTGGAGAAGGCCTGTGCTGATCCTGCTGCTGGCTCAGTCATCCTGCTAGAGAACCTCCGATTCCACGTTGAAGAGGAAGGGAAAGGCAAGGATGCCTCAGGGAACAAGGTGAAACTTCAAGTCTGGCTTTCATATGTGCCTGCTTTTTGTCTTACCTGCTCTTTGCTGCAGATTGATGAGGAGCCAGCAGCCTCTAAAGCACTGATTGTGAACCTGCCCTTACAGGATGTCAGACATATTTAGCTCAGTGTGTCCCACTGTTGTGCAGAAGTTTTGAGTGGGATACAGTGAATTTCCAAGATGAAACAGCTCAAGTGAAAGGCTTTAGCTGACTCTGTCAGAAAAGGAGAGAGAAACAAAATAAGAGCTGTGCAAGAAACTGCTGCTTGTTAGACTTCAGTTTTGGATGTCTAAAATGAAAACCAATTTGGAGACAGTTTGTTGCCGCCAGTCCCATAAGAATGATGCTTCTTTTTTGGGTTATATGGCTAGTATTTCTGCAGCACAGAGATTATCAAAGCCTTCTCTAAGCCTGTCTGCTCTTCAGAGTAGTTCTCTAGAACCAGGCTGCCTTGCACCTCTGACATTTTGTTGAAGGTCAGCAGAGTGCTTGCTCAAGACAGCTGCTTTTCTTAGCGATGGTGACCCCGCTGGCTTTACAGAGGCCTTGGCTCTGGTCAGATCCAGTTCTTGGAGGGAATGCTGACATAGATTGGTGCCCTTTATGGGCTGACACAGGATTCCTGCAGCTTAGGAACACAGCAGAGAGTTGGTGAGCCTGTACAGATGGCACAGGGGAATTGAGCAAACCTGGAATTATTCACTGCTAGAACTGTGTGCCACTGCAAGTACAGTGGCAGGGAGAAGAGTGGGGCAAGAATTTAATTTTCTGTGGGAGAAATCCCTTGGTTTTGTGTGTTTCTGTAGTTCCCAGGTGATTTATCTGGGTGTGTGCATATGGAAGCACACACTGCACTGAGCACAACAGGGGATGTGCCAGTGACAGTGGTGCCTCTCCTAGCAGAGGTGAAAGTCAGTGCTGTGGAAACAGTGATGCAGTACAGGATTTCAGGTTGCTGGCTGGTGCTTAAATTGTGTTTTTCCAAAGCAGATGCAGTGATAGTGGTTCCTTCTGTCAGAGCCTCTTGTGTTCTGCTCACAGATGGTACTGATTCTAAGTGGAGCACTTAGTCTCTGTCCAGCCAGGCAGTTTGCTGAGTGAAGGAACAGTTAGCAGCATTGTTCTAGAATCTGTGTGGTCCCTTGGGCTTGTCTCCTGCTCAGGTTCTGCTTAAAAAGGCCCCCAAAGCTGTGCTGAACCCTGCTGCCATCTCTTGGAGTGCCTTCCTGCCATTGTCCCTGTGGTGTCACATCTGGGTGCTGGCAGAGGCCTCCCATGGGATGATGAGGTGAGGGAGCAGAAAAGCTGTGGGAGAGGGGCTGGCCTGACTCCAGTCTGGGCTGTTCCCTACAGCAGGTGACTGTCAGCTACCTCTGAGCCTGCTGCCCTAATGAGCTCTGCTGGCTCTTCATGGTGGGAAGGAAAGCTGAACTGCATAAGACATCCCATGAGGATTTGGTAGGATGCTGGGAGGAGTCTTTTAACAGAAATGCACCTGTTCTTACCCACTATGTATTGCACTTATCTCTGCATTTCCAGCATTTGCTGCTTTCACAGTGGCCTGTTGTAGTATGCAGGGCTTTTATTAGACTGTTTATTGATTAATCCTCCATGTAGTTGTTAAATCAGTCCTTCAGGAGCTCAACTTTTTACCTATGTCTCTAGGACACTGTGCTTGCTTTGTTCAGTGAGTGAGCATGAATTTGTTTAGCCTGACCTCAGCATTGCCTTGTCTCTCCACACCCTTCCTGTGCTACCTGTGTTCACCACACAGCACTGGAAATCTGTTGGAGAGAGACTGAAAGGTTCAGAAGTGGGAACAGTCTTCAGCAATAGCAGTCTAGGGGAGTTTAAAGTGGAATTTAAACCATTTAAACTTCTTCGTTGCCCCTGCTGGACTGGGAAAAAGTGAAGGAAGACAGTGACCCACTGGTTAGATTCAGAGACAGAGTCTCATTGTACAAACTTGTCCTTCTTTCTCTTTTTAGATCAAGGCTGAGCCTGCAAAAGTGGAGGCTTTCAGAGCCTCTCTTTCCAAATTGGGAGATGTCTATGTCAATGATGCTTTTGGCACTGCACACCGAGCTCACAGGTGAGTCCCCACTTCCCTCCCACAGGCAGAACTGCAGAACAATATCTGCTGTGCAAACACATCAGATATTGCCCCTGAGCTCCTTTTGGGCTTTGTCCTACTATCATTGTGCTGTGTTTGTTTCTCAGTAGTGGATTTACTGGAGGTAGTTGTCACCAGTGTATGCTTTTTCAGGTTTGTGTCTGGGTGCAGGATCTGAAAGCTGGAACAAGATCTTAAGACTTTCATTGACTGTTTTTCAACTTTGAACATCTAAAGATTACTTACTTAGGGCTTGTATATATTGTCCTGCAAACAGCCCTCTTTTCCAAAAGGTTAATCACTTCAGAGTGATTATTTTCATGGAGTGTGTTCAGATATGTGTACTTGCAGACTGAAGTGATCCTCTTGGAAGAAGAAATCCCTGCTCTTGGCTATTCTTATTTGTCCTCCAGTGTCTTGGATCACTAGTTGAGATGATAAATGTCTTGCAAGTCAATATTTCTGTGCAAAACCAATGTCAGAAATGATTCATGTACAGTCGTCTTATCAAACTAGGAAAACAAATGTGTTTATCCTGTGTGTGTTTTCATGCAGGTGGTGGCAGTTCTCATTGTTGCAGCTGACTAAAGGGTTGACTTTTTAATGCTGTGAGACATGGGGGTGTTTCTACATGTAAATTTTTCCTTTCCTCACTTTTTGTTTTTATTCTGCAGCTCCATGGTAGGTGTCAATCTGCCTCAGAAGGCTGCTGGCTTCCTCATGAAGAAAGAGCTGGATTATTTTGCCAAGGCTCTAGAGAGTCCAGAGAGGCCCTTCTTGGCAATTCTTGGAGGGTAAGACCCAAGAACATTGTGACTGTATTTCTCTAACTCCCCTAACAAATGACATGTTATTTTGGCTTGGTTTAAGCAAGTGCTTTCCTTTCAAGTGTACCTGCAGTTCAGATTTGTAGCTGACTCCTGAGATGTGAGATGTGGATTAGAGAGGAGCTAAGTGATAAATCTGCTCCTGTGATGATACAGTCTGGCTGCTCATTGTCTCTCCTGACCTCTGGGGTTCCCCAAATTGAGACAGTCCCCAGCAGTTTTTTACCCAGATGAGCCAGGACAGCAGTTAGAGCCACATGGTGGCCCAGACATTGTCAATGACCTTTCCCCCCCAGTTCAGGGTACAGGAGTGCTCAGGCTCAGCACTCTGTAAACTGACACGACCTCTCATTATGCAGTGGGGCCCTGGTGGGGCTGCATGGGCTCTGCCCTGCCCCAGCACCTGGTGTGCAAAGGGACTGGAAGGTGCACAACCAAGTGACTGCAGAAATATTTAATTGCAGCCAGTTTTCATCATGTGTGTGCCCAGTCCAGCACAGCAGCTCTGCAAGGTACATTTCATCAGGTGAATTAGCTTGGCTGGGCAGTCAGGGGAAATCAGGCTCTAAAGGGCCAAATGAGGTTTATATTTAAATAGAAAAGAAGAAATGGAGGGCTGAATAATGCTCTAGTAAGTTGAATTTTAATAGTGGCCTGCTAACTTGCGAAATTCTCTTTTTGGCCATTCCCAGCAGTTCTTTTGTTGGATCATTCTCTAGAGCAGCCTTGACATACCATAGTCACCATATTCATTATTCATTCTTTTTTCTTTCCTCTCTCACCAGAGCCAAAGTTCAGGATAAGATCCAGCTGATCAATAACATGCTGGATAAGGTCAATGAGATGATCATTGGTGGTGGAATGGCATTCACCTTCCTCAAAGTGCTCAACAACATGGAGGTAAGAGGAGAACAATTCTGTGTCTGCTCCTAGCTAAGAATGTGGTCTGAATGCCCCTTATATGTTCTGGGATTGAGCACTGGCTATCTTGACTCTCTGCAAGAGTAGTGAGCACTAAGAAATTACTTGACAATCCCTTTGCAAAACTCAAATTGCTGCTATGTCTCTCCATGTGCTTTAAGAAAACAATCTTTCCAGAGTTGCTGTCTGAGCAGTTTGGGTGCTGATCTTCTCTTCTGTCATGACCAGGAGCTAAACAAATGCCTCTCTTTTCCCAAATGTTTCCTTTAGATTGGCAACTCTCTGTTTGATGAAGAGGGATCAAAAATTGTCAAGGACCTGATGGCCAAGGCAGAGAAGAATGGTGTGAAGATCACTCTGCCTGTTGACTTCATCACTGCTGACAAATTTGATGAGAACGCACAGACTGGGGAGGCCACAGTGGCTTCAGGCATTCCTGCTGGCTGGATGGTAGGTTTGAATGGGAGAGGGGCTGACAGGAGGAGCAGAAAGGAATAGGGTGGGTAGGACACCTCTTAAAGGAGTAGAAAGTAATTGTGAGCCTTGGCAAATGTTTCTGAGGGCAGTCAAGCTGTGTAGAGTTTGTTGGTTTAATGAAGTTGAAGCCCTGTTGTTTGTTCTGAGTTTTTAAGTCTAAAGTAGCTTCTGTGAGATTTGGATTAAAACAGCAAAATTCCTCTCCCAGCTTTTAGACCTGAATGCAGTAGAAATCCCTTTTATTTGACCAGAATTGAAGTAGGGTTGGCAAAGTTTTCTAACAAAGGCTTCAAGAATCTGACATTGATTTAAAATTGACTTACTGGTGTTAGGAAGATAAATACCACCCCAGACTCAACCCTCCTGCAGCAGCTGCTGGCAAATCTGTCCCTGCATGCAGAGAAACTCTTATCCATGACTGGGGTGAGGGGGATTTGAGCTGGGGGTCAGCAGTGAGAGTATCTGTGCCTTCTCTCACTTCCTTTAGGGCCTGGACTGCGGCCCTGAGAGTGTGAAGAAGTTTGTTGAAGTTGTGGGAAGGGCCAAGCAAATTGTGTGGAATGGTCCAGTTGGGGTCTTTGAGTGGGACAAGTTTGCCAAAGGAACCAAAGCCCTGATGGACAAAGTGGTAGAAGTAACTGGAAAAGGCTGCATCACCATTATTGGTAAGAAGTTGTGTTTGTTCTTCTTTTTCTAAATGTATGGAGGAAGCTTGTGATGGCCAGCACTGTGATAAGAATAATGGTCAAATTATTTTCCTCACGTTCTCCTCTGTCCTTCAGCTTGGGCCTTCAATTGGACAAAATCTGAATTTCTTGTGTGTCTCATGGATTCTGTTTGTACTACAGGTGGTGGAGATACAGCTACTTGCTGTGCCAAGTGGAACACTGAGGATAAAGTCAGCCATGTCAGCACAGGAGGTGGTGCCAGCCTGGAACTGCTAGAGGGTAAATCCTCTTTTACCTTCATTTGTTTGAGTAAATGTGGAGTTCTGGGTGCTTTACTATGTGTTGGTAGTCAAGAAAGCACAACAAAAGTCTTTTCTGTAGCTTTGGAGCCACAAGCTTCTCTTGCTGCTGTTCTGTAGCCCTCACAGAAGAAGAGAGGAAGGAAAATGGAATATTCCTGCAAACAGCACGGTGTGCCTCTCCCAGAAAGCAAAAATACTGGGATAGAAAACAAGAGTGGGCTGGATTTTGTCACTGATCCCTCAGGACACGCCAGCCAGCCTGTTTAAAATGCCCTGTTTCTGTTAGAGAAACCTCATCAGAGCAGTCTGGAATTCTTGCCAGAAGTCTCCTCTTCCCGTTTGGAATTCCTTTGGTTTTTGGGAGCCCTCTAGTGCTCACCAGCAAACCTGCACGAGGGTACTTGGAATTCAAAATGGTGAGGATTGCCGGGATTCTTGTAGGAGTTCCATTGTTCTCTAAACGACTTTTCATTTCCTCTGGTAATTTGCTGTTTCCCAGTGTGTGTAAATTATCCGATGCTGTCAACTCCTCTGCAGAGGAGAAACTTCAATAAACTGCCTTGCAGCTGCTGTTTGCAGGAGTGAGATGGGAGACAGAGCTTTTGTTTCTGTTGCCTAGGGAGTGATGAGGACAGGAAAGAATGCAGATGGCTCGAAGGAAACTGTGTATTCAAAAGCACAAACTTGCTACGTTTTGGCCCAAAATATGGGTTTGTGTTTGTGATCTTTTAAATGTAACGGAAGTCTGTCTAATTAGACAAGCTGCTGAAGATGAAAAAAGGGGGGAAAATCCCTGAAAACTCAGCAAACTAGTGAGTTGTGAACAGTGTTACAATTCAGTCCTGCTGCACAGCTTGAGCATTAGAAGGTTGTTTTTCTGAGGAAAGGCAAAACCAGAGTGGTATCTGTTCATTATTAAAGTAGGACAAAAACCTAAAAATGCTTTGGAAAATGTTGCACTATATTAATCTAGGCCCTTGTACTCAAAGATGAGCATATTCTTTGATTCCATCAGTTGGAAAGAAACATGTAAATGTCTCAACCTGGGTGTTTTAGTTATTTAAAGACCTGAGACACATAGGAGGCTTTTCCTCTTAATTAATTCTTAAAATTTCCACCACACTCCCCAGAATTCTATTTACATGCCACTAGGGATTTAAAAAAGTATGCAGCAACTCCCTAAATCCAATCAAAAATCTGTTTGCCATCAAATTCAATGGAAAAGGATGTTGGCTGTTTGGATCTGAGCCTAGCAGAGACTTGGACAGAAACGTGCCATTACTGTTAATTGAGGATTGATGGCTGGGCTGTGTTAAGAATCTCTGCTGACATCCAAGTGCAGCTGTGCTCTGGGTGGATTTACTGTGTGGAGCAGGTCCATGGAACCCCAGTGGTCAATGTGGAGCCAAGCTCTTCCATTTTCAACCTAGAATTCCTGATTTACTTATTAAAATTACATCTCTTTGAACGTTGCAGAGTTGTTTGAGCACAGAGAGGTCCTTAACCCTGCTGTGTGTTTTCTCTCCCCCAGGTAAGGTTCTCCCTGGTGTGGATGCCTTGAGCAACGTGTAGAGAGCAGAGCCCCACGCCCCGGTCCCGTGCACAGCCCCTGAGATCCAACACTTCAGCGCTTCCATATTCCAGCTCTGCCAGAGGCAGATCCCAGAATGTAAACCAGAACGGGACCTTGGAGCACGAGGCAGCAGGAGAGAGCAGAGATCTTTTCCGACTGCAGTTTACATGATGTGGGTTTGTCCACTGTTACCCCACTTGAATTAATGTAGTGAGTTGAAGCTGTTGTTGTGAATTTAGAGTGTATATATTTATATTTTGCCTTTTCAAAGAGATTAATCCCTGTTAGATGTATATCTCAGAAAGGAGTGCACTGTCCAGCTTCCATCCTAGAGGCATTTTCATCACTTGACACGGTTCAAAAACAAGAGGGGACTCCAGTTTTTTGGAGGTTGGTTGTAATAGCTGCTGAATAAACATATTTAAAGTGCTCCCAGTTTGTATGTTGTCCTTATTTCAGATTTTTAGAATGGTCTGCATTTAGAATATCTTCTAGCATCTGGAATCTGAGCTATTTTTCCTATTTGCTCTAATTACAATATATCTGAATCTCCTTTTGTGTTTGTCCAGTGGCTCTATAAGCACCCAGTCATCATCAAAGTGAACTTGGTTGGTAAGGAAGTAAATTGTCACAGATGTGCTGTTATGTTAAAACTTCAGTGCCTCTCAAAGTAAGATGAAATTTTGAATGTGCAACTCAAGTAAGAAAAATGCAAGTTCAGCTGCTTGTTATCTAGAGAACTTGCCTCATAGTGGGCAACTAATGTATTTTAACATCAATATAGGGGGAATTTTGAAGATTGAGACAGGTAAAAATGAAGTCCCTGGCAAACAGCATTGCAGTGTGCCTCTGTTCAAGTTTGTGGTCCTAAAAGCACTGAAAGTAACATGGTAAAACTGTACAGCTGGACACTGGGGGTTGTGTGTGGCTTCAGCACGTGGCAGAATTACAGGTGCTGTTAGTGAAGGCCCAGTAAGGTGCTTCCAGTGTCTGCAGCTGGATTTCCACCTGGGCTGCCCTGTGCTGGCTCCTGTGCTCGCTGCAGGGACCAAATGTGAGCACAGGGTGGCTCAAAACCAAACCTGGGATTCCTCCAGCCTCAGCTTTGGGTTATGGCAGCAGTCACAGCTCTGCTCTGAGGAGAGGCACTGCTCCAGCTGAACTGCTGGTGGATCTTCCTGCTGGATTCAGGAAAAGTGAGTGGTGTGGGGCAGCTATGGCCTGGTTTGGTTCCCAGTGAAATCCCCAGCAGTGGTGTTCCCAGGAGGTTCTGCACAGCACAAAGCATTAAGGATGAACCATGGAGGGAATCCCTGAGGTAAGCACCAGGTCACAACACAGATTGTGCTTTTCAGTTAATTTCTATATGTGAAATATATACCAAAACAAAATGAAAGTATGGGTTAGAACAGACACACTCTGCCAAATTGTACCTGGTCATGGGCTGGGGTGTGAATAAAAACCCAATAATGCTGAAGTGTGGTAAAGCTGCTATGAACTATATACTTGTTACAGTGTAAAGCTAAAAGTGACTATTGCAAAGAAAGTAGAAATAATGCAAATTACTGCAGCACTGTGGTCCCCTCCTTTGTCACTCTCCCAAGCATTGTCTGATGGCACATGAATGATGCACATTTTTGCTGGGCCGTGCTCATGTTTTCCAGGCAGGGGTGCAGACCTCCGACAGCTGCAGGAACGAGGCAAAGAAAGGAGGGGGCTTGTCAGCCGCCAAAAAGACCATGGATTTTGGAAATCCAGTACTACAAAAACAAACATTCCACCATGTCTTGTAACAGATCCTCCTTGTCTGGCTCTGTCAAACAAGGCCTCGTGACAGCACAGCCCGTTTTTGTGTCAGTCTTGTGCCCCTGTGCTGCTGGACTCCCACGGAGCAATAACAGACTTTCCCCCAGCCCTCTTTTCTGCATGTTTACAGTAGAAGATTGGTGTGTGGCCACTACCTCTGCTGGCTTTTTCCTCTCTCCATCAAAAGCAACAAAACAAAGCTATCTGTAATTAAGTACAGCAAGCAGTAATAATGTTCTGTACATACAGATGTCTCTGCTTAAAAGCATTTTTCCATCTGACTTTGGATGCTTCCTACTCCCATCTCTAAAATATCCTTTTGTTTCCACATGCCTTGTTTTGTGTACTGTTCTGTTTGACACAGGAAACATGGCACAGCAGGGCCAGAGAGATACTCAGCTTTAAATCAAAATAAATTGTAAATAAAAATGGATGAAGTGCATAAACATGAGGCCACAGGAGCTGAACACTTGATGGCCAGTAGCTGAGTCTTTCAGTGACAGAGTTTCCAGGGCCTTTCTTTAATTTTTGCCTGCTCCTACTTCTTTGAAAGGTTGGCTTTTATGTTTTTATTGCTTTTGTTGAGAGTTTCTTGGGCAAGGAACGGTCCCTGTTGGAAACATGGTGGAAGAAGGATTAGAAGCAAAGCTGTTGCAGAAAGCTCATGATGTGATGAAGGTCATATATGAAGCAGGTCCAGGGGGCTGATAATAAGAGCCAGGTGAAACAAAAAGTAAAGAATTTAAATCTTTGGCCACACCACCCCCATAGAAGCCCCACTTGAGGCTGGAGTAGAGGGGCTGGAAAGCGCCTGTAAGAAAAGGCCCTGGGGGTGCTGGTCAACAGCAGCTGAACACGAGCCAGGTGTGCCCAGGTGGGCAAGAGGCCACTGGCACCTGGCCTGTCCCAGCCGTGGTGTGGCCAGCAGGACCAGGACAGGGACTGGGCACTGGTGAGGCCACTCCTCCAGTGGTGTGTTCAGTTCTGGGCCCTTCACTTCAGAAAGGACCTTGAGGGGCTGAAACATGTCCAGGGAAGGGAACAGAGCTGGGGAAGGGGCTGGAGCCCCAAGAGGGGCTGAGGGAACTGGGGAAGGGGCTGGAGCCCCAGGAGGGGNCCAGGAGGGGCTGATGGAGCTGGGAAAGGGGCTGAGGGAGCTGGGGAAGGGGCTGGAGCTCCAGGAGGGGCTGAGGGAGCTGGGGAAGGGGCTCAGCTTGGAGAAAAGGAGGCTCAGGGGGCACCTTCTGCACAACTCCCTGACAGGAGGGGAGTCCTGCTCCCAAGCAACCAGTTATAGGCCAGGGGAGGTTCAGACTAGATATTAGGAAGAATTTCATCACAGAAAAGGTTGTTAAACACTGGAAGGCGCTGCCCAGGGAGGTGGTGGAACCCCCATCCTTGGCGGTGTCCATCCCTGGACATGGCACTCAGCGCTCTGGGCTGGCCGACAAGGCCGGCATCCCTCACAGGCTACACTCGATGCGCTTAGAGGTCTCTTCCTCTCAGAGGTCTTTTCCAGCCCGGTGTCTCCGTGATTCCCTCCGGGCCGAGGCGCAATCCCCGCAGGCGCCCGGCGCTTCCCCCGCCCGTGCAGAACTACAGCTCCCGGCCGGCACCGCTCGCCGCCCCGCCGGGGGATGCCGGGCGCCGTAGTCGCAGCCGCCTGCTGAAAGTTCCCCACGGCATCGGCGGGGGGCCCTGGCCGCAGCTCCCCGGCGTGGCTCAGCGCCGTGCCGGCCCGCGGGGAGCGGCCCGCGATGGACGTGAGGGCGGCCNNNNCGGCGCCCGCGGGGTAAGGGCGCTGCGCGGGCTGAGGGCGCGGGGCGAGGCCGGAGCCCGGAGCCCGGAGCCCGGAGCGGGGAAAGGCCGGCGCTGAGCCCTCAGGCACCGCCCGGGACGGGCCCCCCGAGGCGGGGCAGGGCAGCCGGGTGTTGCCGCTGCCCTCACGGGGATCTCCTCCTTCCCCCGGCGGTGCTGGGGCTCAGCCCGCGCTGTTGGGGGCTCTGGGGATGGTTGGGCGTGGGGAGGTGGTGAGGCTCGGGGGCTGCTCTGGCTGTGTGGGAGCCTTCCCTGCTGCTCTGTCCGGCCCCTCCCCGGCTCCTTTGCAGGTCCAGGTGGTCTCGGGGATGTTTTGGTACCCGCACCTCTGCCCCAGAGATGGTTCCTGCTCTGCCCTTCTCCTCCCGCAGGAGCTCACCCGCACCTACCCCAGCTCTGAATTTAGCAGAAACGTCTCCAAATCCTCCTGCTTTGATCTGTCAGTGAGCAAATTTGGAGGGTGATAATCCCCAAAGGGTTAAAGCTTTGTATCCGTGCCTTGGTTCGGCCATCCCCGGTACGGTCTGAGGGTTTGTGGGTTTCATTCACAGACTGAGTCAGGCAGGGCCATAAATATTCACCGTGACTTCTTCCACATGGTCTAACCCCATCAAAACCCCATCTGCTCAAAGCCCATCTGCCTCAGTTCCAGGATACCTTTTGGGGAAGGTGAGGGCTGGAAAGCCAAATTTTCGGTGTGGAGGAGCTGTGGTGGACACAGGAACTGGGGTGATGTTGAACACACGCTGCTTTTCTTGGTGTTGGCTGCATGTGGTGGGATAGCCCAGCACTTCCATATTTCAGGCTCCTGGGGGCTGTTCAGACTTCTCACAACATCCAGGCCCCAACTCTGGTCCTTGGCATCCTCACCTGCACTCTCCCATCATAATGTGCATAAGGATCTCCACTCAATTTTCAGGTTAAAATTTGCAGTGTGGCCTCTGACAAATGATTCTTAATTCAGCCCCAATGCGGTATAAAATAGAAAATTCCATTTTAGCTCATTTTTCATTTTTATTCCTCTTTCTAATGGTAATTTTTCATTAAGCATCTAATCACATCCTAGCATTTCTCATCAGCAAGGCTCAAGGTGCTTTACAAAAGAGGGAAAAATATGATTATTCCAATTATCCTTATTAAGGCTTAGGTTTTGGGCAGCTTCTGCAGATAATATAGGCCATAAGTAATTAAAAGTACGGTCTAATTAGAAAGGAGAAATCCCTAGTTGTAAACTGAAGTGCCACACTGAAAAAGGCAGAGTCCAAAGGCATGGCCTTGTAACCTAGTCTCCCTGATCAGAACAGTATCCCATTAACCCACAAATCTCCCCTCTCCTGACCTGTCTGCCCCAAGGACAGGTAATTCCATGTGCAGGATCCAAGGGAGGGAGTCTCAGTGACCAAAAGCAGCCTGGAGAGTGTTCTGTTGAAGTTCCTTGGTGTTTGAATAAAGGTCTTGTGCTTACCAAAATATCCAGCCTGAGCTGAGCAGGGTTGGGCATAGAACTGATGGAGTATTTTAGCAGAAATAAGGTTTGGAAATAAGAAGCGTTGCTCAAACTGGAGTCCAGAAGATACAGAAAAATGTTGTGGCCTAGATCCAGTTCATCCACAACCTAAATAAAATTCTGACCTGAAACTTGCTCTGAGCTCCTTGTTAAATCTCATCAAAGTCAGACATGGGCTTTCCTGTTTGGGAATTTAGTTTGCTTGTGCTGAGCTGGGTCTGTGTATCCCGGCACCTGCTTGTCCTGCTGGGGGCTGGCTGCATCAGGATTACTGTTTATCCACATAATTCAGCAGCAGGACTACGTGGATGAAATCCTTGTTCTCATTCCAAGTACCTGCTGTCACATCTGAGTTATTCTGTGGGAATGTTTTTGTTCTGATCTCTGGTTACCCGGCACTCAGCGATGACCTAATTGCAACCTTCTTGTTAGGCAGAGAAATTTCTGACTTTGGCTTTGCAGTTTACCTTCCCAGCAGTTAAATCTCTGCTCTGTAACACCATCTACCATCACTTTAGCCCAGAGTTCATGAGGGATCATGAGGCTGATGAAGGCAGTGTGTGTCTCTACAACAGCTTCTCCCACTGTACCATTGCAGTGTGTAACTCAGAGCAGGTGTACACCATGTTGTCAATGAAAATTCCTGAGTCTGATGATCTCTAGCAGCTTTCTTACCACTAAAGGAACTGCACCTGTGTTAGTCTGGTGTTGTGTAATTTCCTTTTAAGTTGGTGATATAAGAGCAGCTACAAATAAAGCTGAAAGAGCCCAGACTGCCTTTCTGCCTGAGCCTGATGGGGCTTAATCTTGGCCAAATTGGTGTAATTTTCAAACATAACTCAAAGGGATGCTGATTGCAAGATACATTGAAATGAGTCCCAAAGTCCCTTAGGGTCTTGTACAGACCTGTATCTTGTATATCTCTGCTGTAATTTCTTCATTTGTATCGTGTTAACTGCAGGTCAGTCTCATTGCTGGAAGCTCTGGGAAGGGAGGCATGGCTGGAGCTCCCAGGAATGCTGGTGGTACTGGGAGTGTGCTGCACATGGCAGGGGAGGAGCTGCAGAAATGAGGAAACTGGGAGTGCAGACATTTTGAGCAGCAGAATGAGGGAGGGTGAGAGGGAAAAACAGAAAAGTCGGGAATAAAAACTAAACCACCACCAGGGTTGTAGGTGATGATGGGTTCCCTAAGAACATTCTCATGGGCTGCTTAGGGGAGGGAGAAGAGAAGAACTTTCCTGGAGAAGTGAATGAAGCCTTTGGTTTCTTCCCTTGCACACTTGTAGAGCACTCACATCTTTCTTTCCCTTACCCCAGGAGACATTCCCATTTCCTTTCATTTACCAGTGTTTGGAAGGGGATGAGGCACTGTTGGACTCCCTTATTAACTTAATCTGTGGGAAGCTTCACATAAATCCCTGAATTTCCCAGTCCTGATAGAAGGAGGTGTTTGTGGAGTTGAACACAAGGTGGAGGTTCCTGCACAGGGAGGGTTTGATGCTGTCCCAGTCCTGAGCCTGTGACTCTTAATCCTGCCTTGCTTTGAAGTCTGAAGCTCAAGAGTCTGCATTAATGATCAAGGGGCAGAGCTGAATACAGAATTCCTATGGCACAAAGGTAAAGGTGTGGGTAGGAATGTGGGAAGAGAATATTTAAGAGCAGTCTGGCATGTATAGTTAATAATATTAAAAAAGTAATCATGTTAATTTCCTGTAGGTGCTCAGGTTCTCAAAGCTTTGAGCATCTTCTCATCCCTTGTAGATCACTGGTCTCTGACTGGATCCTGTCATGTCCACAATATTAAATTCCTTGAAGAGTAGAAAACTTCAGGTTTGAAAACTCTCGTCCTTCTCTGCAGTGGGAAACTTGCTCTGCCCCCTTAGGCAGGAATGTCTGTTCCTCATGCAGTGTTTCAGAGCTGTGCTTGGCATTTGGCTGTCACTCTGTCCCACTCTGCCAAGTGTCAGTGATCCCTGAATGCTTAAAAAGTTCCTTGGGACTCTCAGCAGATGTGAAGCTCTTCTAAATTTGAGTCTTTTCAGGAGCAGAATGCGTTAGAACAATTATTCCTGACTTTGACTTACGACTGTGTTAAAACTCACTTATTTTTACCACAGAGAGTGTTCTTTTTAGGGCTCTGAGCTGTTTCTCTAATTCAGGAGTTGTTCTTCCCAATTTTTACTTCATAAAGGAAAATAGTCAAAAGGGCTGTGTATCTCACTACACATAACATACAAATATATACAGCATTATGAATTCTCACGTTTTCTTTTGTGAACACAAGATTTCTTTATGTATTTAATGCCACAGTGTAAATGAATATTTATGGAGGTGTCTGAGGTTTTTGGGTCAGCTGTGTCAGGTAAAAACTTGATCCAAATCCCAGGAGAAAAACCCTACCTTTGACACTGCATTCCCTTCTTGTCCCCAGGGAATTACAAAGACAAAACATTTTAAGCCATTGAACGTGCACTGAGCTTTAGTTCGTTAGCTAAGAAGGAGTAGGATGTCTTTCCTCAGCTACATTCAAAACTGAAGAACAAAAAGCTACCTTGAAAAATGGCCTTTGGGAAGCAGATGGCAGAAGCCAAGAAACTTGAGCCCTTTGCTAATGAATACTCTGTCCTTAACATTGTCCCTTTTGTTTCCCACACTTCCATGAGCTGCACATGGGTTCAATTTGCCGATTTTTAACCCTGCTTCCTGGTGCCTGATCCGAACACAGTGTGGGAGCTGGGACAGCTATCACTGAGGTGCTTGGCTTGGGTTTATTTTTTCTTCCTCTCTGTCCCTGTGCAAGCTCTGGCTCAGGTGTGTAAGGCAATCCAGGAGACACAGCTTGGGTGCATCCTGGGGAGAGGGAATCAAAGCTTTTCCAGCTTCCTGACAAAGGGTGGAACAGAGACAGGGCTGGGAGGAGGTTTGCTTTGATGAGAACACAGCAGCGTTCCCACTGTGGCTCCCGTTGGGGAAGGTGTTGGAGCTGTGCTAGGACTTTTTTAAGGAGAGCTGTTTTTCTTGGCATAGCCCAAAAATTGATGGAAAGTCAGGGTGGAGCCAAGGGATTTGGCATCATGGGAATTTCTCACACCACTGTCTTTGTGTGGCAGCACCACAGAAGAGCTTTCTGCTGAGAGAAGCATTTACATCAGATGTTTATTTGAGACAGTGAAATTTATTCCAGTGAGTGATGATTGCCCAGAGTAAATGCAGTTCTTAGTAATGACTGCGTTGTTTCCACAAGCATAGCTAGCTCCTAGAGTTGCTGTTTGCCGAATTGTTAGGGATCTAATTAATCATCAATTTAAAACAAAAATGGCATTTCATATCAAGTGCACATAATACACTTTCATCCTTCATTTTTCTCTCGGTAACTGTTGAACAAAGATCACCAGCAGAGAGTGCTGGTGCTCTTCTAGAATGTGGCAGCAACTTCTGAAATTGATTGTAAAATCTAATCAGACTTTTTTCCATAGTTCTATTTTTAGTTTTTCATTTACATGAAAATGAAATGTTAATCAATTACCTGTAACTTGATATCTTACTCTCTCTAATTATTAGTCTTTTTGTAGCTTGCTACAGGGGAAAGGCTGTTTTTAGGAGCACATCTATGAATTCATAAAAATTCTAATTAGCACTTATTGAAGCAGTTATTGAAGAGAAATTAGTCTATTTTATTTCAATATGTTTTTTGTACCTAACATTTTTTTATCCTTTCATTTCTCTTCTTCAATTTCATGTTCAGAATAAGCTGGTTACTCATCAGTACAGTTTCTCTGTAGCAGGGGAAGATGGTTCTGTTCCTGCAATTAGCAGAATTTTTTTTTTGCATGCACATGGCACTCAGTGTTTCACTGAGATCGTGGCTTTACCCTTCCCAGGCAATGCAAGGTTGCTCCCACCCAGAGAAATTCTGTTTATTGGGCCTCTTTCATTTCTCATTTCTGAATCTGCTTCTGACATCAGCATTAAAAATGAGTTGCAAGAGCTTTAAATCAAAGATCACCCCCTGTTCCCCATCCCCATGGTATTTATCAATACAGCTGCACTGTTTTAAGGCCTGGAGGCTTTTAAGAGGTTGGGCTTTTTGGTATCAAATCAGCCATGGTTGTCCCCTCTTAGGCTTTATGGTCATTGAAATATCAGGATTAGCAAGTCTGGTTTTTGCTGCAGAACCTGCCGTACATCTTGTTCACTTGTGATTTCACACAATCTTTAGTCCTTGAGAGCAAACAAATCCTGTGCTGAAGTTCAGTGCCCCCATGCCTTACTCTTACAGTACACTCTGGTCCAAATCCACTGGAAGTTGAGGGAATCTTTCAATTAATTCCAGCAGATTTTAAAGACACATCTCTTTTTAAAGAGACTTGAGAGGTAAGAGTGCAGAGAAGCAAGGGAGTGGTCAACTTTCCTAAGTCAAGGTTGTTAACATATAATAGACATCAGTTAAAGGCTTACAGGTCCATCTTTGAGAGAAGAACAGTGTTTTGTAAGAAAATCACTTTGTCCAGACTAACCTAATTTTGCCCAAACTACATTTAACTGTAGGGCACTGAGGTGTGAATGCATTTAGGGCAAAGCTGAGACATTTGTTTTTCCATAGTTGGCAGTTGTTTACCACTCTCCTGGATACACAGCTCTCTTCTGCAGTTCTGCACAGAGAGGGGCCAAGGTTCAGCAGTTAGAATAATTCTCCTTACAGGTGGTACCTGATCAATCACCTCAGGGGTGACATGTCACTGCTGACCTCTATATTACATTTCACTGTGGCAAGCTGTTCCTTTTCTCCCCCTTCCTTGCAGGTCTTTTCTTCACGCCAGGAACCACGCTGCACTTGAGTTACAATCCATTAGAGGCACCTCCCAGACTGATAGACTTTTAAAACTCTTCACATGCAGCAGCATGAAAAATCTTAGATGAGCTGGGGCTGTGCTAGAGTGTAAATCATAGTAGAGACAGGACATGGAGCTGGCTTTGCAGAGGTTTCTGTATCAGTTACTTCCCTCCCAGAAGTTATGTGGTCATCAAAGTTTTCTTGTGTAGAATTGGTAAAATAATACACTTATGTAGAAAGACACAGTAGTTACTTAGTGGAGGCCAGAGGAATAAGTAGTGTGTAACTGTTCCTGCTCGTGTGTTTTGAGAAGTAGAATTTTTCCAGCAATTCCATGCATGTCAAGTTTGATGGTGGTAATTTCTGGTGCTATTGGTCTGTGAATAGCTGTTCTTGCCATCTTGGTGAAAGAAAACTCATGTAATTCATGCCTCAGTCTCTCATCTGTCTGATTCTGTTTCCCTTCAGAAACTGTAGTTGCTCTCCAGCCGTACCCAGCAGCAGGACCCGAGGGCGCCTTTCAGGCCTTGGTACAGCTCAGGGCTGGATGTGGCAGCAGCACACAAATCCTCTGCATATGACTTAAAGATGGCCATGGCCACCCTGAAGGTGCTGGGTGCTGAAACCAGGTGGTAAAACAGCAGCAAAAGCTGCAGTGCTGCATGTCTGAGCTCACTGTGCATGTGGGCAGCAAGGCAGGGCCTCTGCAAGTACAGACTGAGCTCCCAGCCTGACTTTGGACCAACCACTCGACCTTCTGGTAGCTTGGTGCTTTCTCCACACATTTCTTGTGATTTTTACAAGGTTTTGAAATCTTTTAGTCTTGTTTTGATCTGTATTCTCAAACATGTTGGTTTGCTTACTTCCTTTTCTTCAATGAAGATCTGTCAAACTGACCTGGAAGTGTCCAAGGCCAGGTTGGATGGAGCTTGGAGCAACCTGGGATAGTGGAAGGTGTCCCTGCCCAAGGCAGGGAGTGGAATGAGATGAGCTTTAAGGTCCCTTCCAACCAAAATCATTCTGGGATTCTGACTTTGGCTTCTATGACAAGGAATACACTCTCCCTTTTCAGGAATTCCTGTTCCTTGCTCCTGCTCACATTCCTGGCTGACATCCTCAGCTCCTCTTATGTTTTTTTACTGTTTCTTTGTCTGTTTACTGTAGGGTCATTATTTTGCCCAATAATGTATTTTATGGAAAAAGAACCCCTCACTTTGGTTGGGACATTCTGTCTGGCCCCAAGAGCTCAATGCCACTTCTGAGCCCTGCTAAGGCTTTATTTTTATGTGCAAGAAGAAAAGCTCTGTTAAACTGGCCTGAGATCAGAGATGCACGGAAATGAATTCAGGCCCCTATGCAGTGTGCTGAGTGGATGCTGAGCTGAGCTGTGGAGTGTCTGTACAGGAGGGATAATATCAGCAGCTTCCTGAGCTCCAGCTGCTGGTGGACAAAGGGCAGCAGAGTTACAGCCATTCCTGGAGGGAGGAACTTTAAGATGGAGGAATTTTAAAGAATGTGAAGGACAACCTCTTAAAAAATTGTAGGTGGAGCAACTCCAGGTTTTCCTAAGCCCGAGATTTATTCTCCTACTTTGAGTTAGTTGCCGTTGTAGCGCTTATCTTTTGTGTATTTTAGCACAACCATGACCTTTGTGTGATTGCATAAATTGGCCCGAGCACGCTGGAACAGTTATTAGGAACCCCTTTCTTATGTTGTTTCCTGAATTCCCACATTGTGGCGTGATGTGTGTATGGAAACTGCTCGCTTCCTCCGCTGGCAGCCGTTCAGATGAGTGCTGGAGCTCCTGAGCACCGGGCTGGGCAGGGAGCTGGGTGAAAGGAGGATACAGGGGGAGAGTATTTTAAGGAAGAGAGCTTGGATTTCATGCAGCTTTGTTCTTTTGCAGTCCCGATAAGGCTGGTATCTCCAGTTGTGTGGGTTGAACATGAGCAGTGCTCCTGGAATAGGCAGCAGAGGAGCCCAGGTTAACACGTCTCGGGCAAGGCTCCTTGCTCCCCAGTGCCTGCATGAAGCAATAGTTGTGCTTTCCTGATGACTCTGCCTCCTCTCTTTACTCCCATATTTTCTTTGAGCATGTGGGAGGGAGACAGGATGTGTGACTGAAGCACAGTTTATAACTCTTTCCCTCACTCTAGCTCTGCATTTCCCTTACAACACTGCCCCAACAGCATCCAGCAAATGTGGCCTTCAGTAGCCACTTCTCCACTGCCTTGTTTTTTTTTTTT
>VZTT01053178.1:11725-29473 GCA_013400855.1 Buphagus erythrorhynchus
ACAGTCATTTAGGTTTTCTCATTGACGGAAGTCGATAAGCTAGTAGTGACCGAATTGGAGGGCTGGGCAATCATTAACCCTGCTAAGTTTAGCTAGGGAAAGTGCCGGTTTCTGCACCTGAGACGGGGCAACCCTGGTGTATGGACAGACTGGGGAGCCAGAGGCTGGAAATCAGCGGCACGGAAAGGGCCCTGGGGGTCCTGGTCCATGGCAAGCTGACCATGAGCCAGCAGTGCCCTGGCAGCCAGGAGGGCCAACCCTGTCCTGGGGGGCATCAGGCACAGCATCACAGCCAGGCAAGGGAGGGGATTGTCCTGCTCTGCTCTGAGCTGGGGCAGCCTCACCTTGAGTCCTGTGCACAGGTTTGGGTGACACAATATAAGAAAGGCATTGAGCTGTTACAGAGTATCCAAAAGACAGCCACAAGGATGGTGAAGGGCCTGGAGGGGAAGCTCCATGAGGAGTGGCTGAGGTCACTTGGTCTGTCCAGCCTGAGGGAGGCTGAGGGGAGACCTCATTACAGTCACAATTTTCTCATGAGGGGAACAGAGGGGCAGATATTGATTTCTTCTCTGTGGTGACCAGTGGCAGGACCCAAAGGAATGACATAAAGCTGTGTCAGAGGTTTAGGCTGGATATTAGAATAAGGTTTTTCACCCAGAGGGTGTTTGGGCACTGGAACAGCTCCCCAGGGACGTGGTTACAGCATCAAGCCTGACAGAGTTCAAGAAGTGTTTGCACAATGCTCTCAGGCACATGATGTGATGTCTTGGGGCTGTCCTGTGCAGGAGTTGATGTTCTTTGTAGGTCCTATCCAACTCAGATATTTTATGATTCTATGTGTAGTAGAACTTTACACTGAATGAATTTAACTCCACATCAGAGTCTTACAGGTCTTATTTGTCTCTTACAATACAAAACATTACATTTTGGGACATATATTCTTTTTTTAACTTTTCTTTTAAACTGCTTTGCAGACTGTATGGTCTGAAGGTGTCAAACTTTAAAATATACAGTCATCTAGAAAATAAAACTTACTTACACTCGAATTTTAGATGGGTGCAAAGCAATAGGTGGCAAGGTCACAACCTAAGGGAAGTGCCTGGCCTCACCTCCAGTGGGGACAACTCTGAGGCTCCAAAGCACTTTGCTAAGAACAAATCTATGTACAGCATTCCTGCTGCTGAATGCAACAAGACTTTGTATGCACCCTGAAGTCTGAGAGCTCTTGGGTCAAGGATCAAGGTGCCAAAGGTGGAAATGAAACTCAATCAATATTCATGACAAATTTCTACAACCCCAGGCAAGACCCCCATAGGTGTAATTATGCCCATAAAAGATTGGTGGTGTTTTTTGGCATGGTGCAAAAGTTAAAGTGGTTCAATTATTCTGCTGAAGTCAAAAAGATTTAACTTGCTCCTGAGAATTTCTTGCTAAACTGCCTTATTCAGTACACACATTTCCATTGGTCAACACCTCTGTGATCTGAATGCTGGTGGAAAACAAATGTTCCATTATTTTGTATACAAAGATCCTGTCAGGCAAAATAGCTTTCCCTTTCACATAAATATTAAGCTTCATACTCAAATACATCATTTGAATAAATTGTCAGCTTAGACTCCAAAATGAGTCCTTCCCAGGGTTTTTAATGTCGTTTTTATACCCATTTTAATTTTAAAAGAATCTCTTGCACAAAACCTTTGTTATTTGCTGCCACTGTTTAGGTAAAAGGCTGCAGGACTGGACTAGAGGCTTGTATTTTAGTCTTTTCTTAAAATTCCATATTCAATACAGATCTTAAGAAACCAGCTCCTTTCTACTTACACAGAGCCACCCCTTTCTCTGAACCACTATGTACTTAACATCCCCTATCATTAATATTCACCACGTCTGATTGGGAATCATAAAATTTCACTGTACACTTCAGTAGCCTTCTCTCAAAATGTCACAATGAAGCTGAGGTCGCTTTTCCTTGATTCGACAGGACACAGCATACACGTTGAGGAAGCAAAAGCAGCAATTCAGGGTCTGAAGGGACAAAAAAGTAGCTGACTTGGCTTCTACCAATCTTGCCTGGGTTTGTGTGTGCTGCCTGGGGCTGGCACGGGTGCAGGGGTTGCCCTCAGCTCCCTCCCAAAAGGGAGGGAAGAAACAGATAGCACCAAAACAGGTTCAGAAGCTTAGTGTTAGAAACATTTCTTTAACACCTGCTGAGGCCAATGAAATAATAATAGTAATAACAACTACTACAACAACCACAATAATAATAACAATAATAACAATAACAATAAAGGACACAATCAGCTATTTATCCCAGAAACTTTTGGAAGGGGAAAATCCAACAGTTAATTGTATTTCTAAAATTTCAAGGAAGTAAAATGTTGCTGGGAGCAACGGATAAGTCCTTTATTTTAGCTCCTGAATGGCAAACCTACCAGCTTCCTTGTAACTCTGCCAAGCTGTAAGTGTCATTTAAGGAGAGCAATACAACAGTTTATTGTTGTTCTCCAGCACTGCTTAGGATGTAGAAAGAAGACCATTTATGATACATTAAAGGTCACGAATAAATAGCAATTTAATAGGAAAAGAATCTATTCCACATGCAAGAATATCTCAAAGGCATAGTTAATTACATAGCAGCCTGAGCATGTTCTCTTTTATTAAAATATTGTGAAGGGCCATCCTGTTTCATTTCAATGAGCTAATATGCATCACCACCTCAGGAAAGCTCTGTTAAAAAAATAAGAAAACAGGTACTATAAAGTTATTGTATCTATTACAGCAGTGCACAATACACAGACCATTTTGCAGTATGTTTAATAGAGAAATTTAACCTATCAATACAATTCAAAGGGATTTCATGCTCATTGCCAAAATCAATGATTGGTATTAAAATGGATTGCCACATATTCATGAAAGAGTTGTTCAATCATTTGATGCTTGTGCAGATTGCTATCTATATATAAAGGGATCCCATCGCATAAAACTGATTGATGAAAGTAGAGGAAAACTATTCCCATTTCAAACCTATATACTTTTCTCCTGTATATGGGTAGTATACCTACTGTTTCTGAATCACAGAAATTCCTACATACTTAAAACTGATCAACTCCTTAGGTGCTCTGTTGTTATTTGACTCATTGTATGCTGAAGCTGTGCAAACTTTGAGAGTTTGAAGAGAAAGAAACAGAAAGAAACCCTATAATTTATTCCTGAATGACTGGAATAAAAGAAAAACTGTGTTATAGTTGGAATGCTGAGAAAGGAGATCAGGTATGTGATTTTTCTTTCATTCATACAACACATGAACGGTTATCTCTGAACCACAATTCAGTGTTTTTATGCTAACATCCACACCTCCCTTTAATCTACACAAATGCACATTCCCCTTCTTTTCATGTTGGCTCATCAATAATAATTTAAAATATCTCCAAACATCAAGAGTGTAGTGCCTAGGTGGATTCATTGTAATTTGAATGAAAAGCATCAATACTGAAATCTATGTTTTCTGAAAAGATGCATCTGTAAACATTTCAAGGCAGTTGTACTAAGAAGCCAGAGTTAAGGGTCAGCTTGTGCTATCCTTGATGTGTGTAGTGAGCCAACACTCATGCACAAGATGAACTGCTGTACCAGCTAGAAATAAGACTATTTTATTTAAATGAAATAAAGTAAGTAAAGATATTTACTGAGGTAGTTTCTATACTGAGTTGTGGTAGGGTTTTTTCCTCCTAAAACCTTTCTAGGGGACACTTTGCTGTTCTTCTGCTTGGCAATCTATGCATATGCAGACAGAGATTACTCCAGAATCTTTATTTTTTCTTCACTAGCATTTTTTGGTCTGGGACACTAAGTTACCATGAAATAGTCCTGCAAGTACTGCAAAACTTCAGATGTTTTTCAGAACCTTCACCATCTGTTAGAATCTCCTACTATATTTTACTCATGTTCTCTCTTGATTTGATAACCCTGTGGGGACGACCACTCAAAGAATAAGCAAAGGGTTTGTGTGATACTGGCCATGGTGGCCCTGCAGACCTACAATTTTTCTTCCATGACATACTAAGCTCAGGCAAATTGAATAAACAGGGAATTTTTTTCTTGTATAATAAATGAAGAAAGCCTTTTTCAGGGTCTAATAGACAGTAGTAGATAGTTCTTATTTCCTCCAACTTTTGCTCTTTATGTTCTATAACACCAAGGAATAGCAAAATTATTTTTAAATAATATTACAGGCCACAGAATCTTTAAGACTTACTCTGTTTTCCTTTTTGGGAGAATAACCAATTCAGTAACAGGAAGTAAGAAGAGAACATGCCTATTTGCTAACCAGCTTTGTTAAAAGAACTACTAAGACATTTCCTACTACTTTGTAGCAGCTTTGAGGAAAACATTATTGTTAAATGTTTTTAACACTCAGCAAGAACTTCGCAGAATGTGAGCCACTTTTAAGTCACAGAGTAGAAAGCAAAACAATTTCAGAAGGCATGCTGAATATACTCCCAGTTTCTTGGAGAGAAAATGAATGTCTGCAAGATCACCTGGGCTATGCAGAGCCTTTTTACAGAAAGCTGCTCTGAGCACTGTATTAGAGAAGTGGAATGGGACAAAAAAGGGCAAAAAAGAAGTAGGTTATTCCACAGTGTAATCTGCATGTTTTTTTTCTGTTGATGATTTAATCACCAACAGAACCATGGGATCTGATAGATAACCTTATTTTCAAGAAACCCACACCACCCACCTCTCATAGGCAGTGCTCAATGGTCAGTGCTACTCTGTATTCCATATTACTCCTTACTATCATAAAGATTTAATGCAAGCATAAAAACAGGATACAGAAGCCATGATGCTGGGGATTTCACCCTCGCTATTTTCAATTTTGGGTTGTTGACTTATGCAGAGAATATAGGAGAAATTGAGGAAGTTCTCCCTCAAAAGAATATTCTGTTTCTACCATCTATATGCATTTATGGCTATATTGCAATAAGCACAGATGAAACTAGTTTGTAGCCTGCAATTTATTTATAATATTTCATCTTGAACATCTGTAGTTAAAACAGAAGAAAATTGGTGCATTGGTAGGCATTACTGCTAGGTAACTCGTCCAGTATAGCTTCATTTCCTATTTACAACTTGAGAAAAATCTACTAGATACCCAGAAATGCAGAATACAATGCATTAGGATAAGAAGAAAGAATCACAGATTTGTAGAATAGCTTTGCTTGGAAGGGACCTTAAAGATCATGTAGTTTTAACCCTCCCCTCCACAGGCAGGGACACCTTGCACTAGACCAGGTTGCTCAGTGCCCCATCCATGTTGGACTTTGAACACTTCCAGAGATGAGGCATCCACAACCTCTCTCAGCAACCTGTTCCAGTGCCCTACCACCCACACTGTAAAGAATTTCTTCCTAATATCTGATCTAAACCTGCCATCCTTCAGCTTAGGGCCATTTCCCCTTGTCCTGTCACTACATGCCCTTGTAACAAATCCCTCTCTTGCTTTCCTGTAGGCCCACTTCAGGAACTGGAAGGTGCTATAAGATCTCCCCAGAGCCTTCTCTTCTGCAGGGTGAACAGCCCCCATCTCTCAGCCTGTCTTCATAGGAGAGGTGCTCCAGCCCTCTGAGCATCTTTGAGGCCTTCCTCTTGACTCAATCCAACAGGTCCATGTCCATCTTTTGTTTGGAACTCCTCAGCTGGATGCAGCACTCCAGGTGGGGTCTCAAAAGTACAGACCAGACAAGGCAGAATCACCTTCACTGATCTGCTAGTTCTGCTTCCTTTGATGCATCTCAGGATGCAGTTGTCCAGCAATACTTGTAAGTCCTTCTCCACAGAGCTACTCTCAATCCATTCTCCACACAGCCTATATTTGTGCTAGGGATTGCCCTGACCCATGGGCAGCCCCTTGCACTTGGCCTTGCTGAACTTCATGAGGTTTGCAAAGGTCCATCTCTCATTTGTCTAGGTCCTGCTGGAAGGTCTCCCTTCCTTCTGTTGTATTTATCACTCAGCTTGGTGTCATCAGCAAAACCTGATAAGGGTCAGGAGCTGTCCCAGTGTCCATGTTGCCAACAAAGATGCTGAATGACACCAGTCCCCATACCAATCACTGAGGAACACCACTTGTCACCAGTCTCTACTTGGACTACCAATTCACTTCTCTCACATCAAGTTGTTAGTAAAGACCTCCTGATCAAAATTTGATCTTTCAAATTTGATGCCAGTTCAGAGTTCGAGCTCACATCCTTCTAGGGCAACCTTAACAAATGCAGGGAGGGAAGGTGCTTCTGTTACATGTGCATTCTTATTAAACTTATTAAATTTCACTTCAACAATACCTGGAAAACCAAATTAATGAGAGGATATGCTCAACTGTGTAAAATCTTGGAGGTCTGGGAAATGTGAGCTATTTTCGCTTGAATGATAGGCTCTTTTTTAGTTAGTAATTATTGTTTGAATAGAGGAATCCTCAAAGGTTGCTGCATTTAAAAAAGCTGCTGCAAAGAAAGTTTAAGGATGCATTGGGAAAAGATTAATCAATATTAGAAATAACAAATGGAATGTGAAAATGTGTTATTACAGCCATGTACTCCATGGCTGGTGTGGTGATCTGTGGCAGAAACAATTCATCACCACAACACAAAATAATGTCTGTAACACAGCTTCACTTGCTTCATCTTGTATGATGTATACAAGCGTCAAGAAAAGTTCAACATCTGTGATGCTGAAGCTTTGTAATAGTCAAACATTATGATGGGTTTTCTATCAAACTAAAAAGAGTTCAAGACTCAGTACTTTGCACAGAACAAGTGCACAGCAGCGGTGTGTGTCATATACAGTCTTACACAGTGTCACTTCTTCAGCCTCCAAGTCACTTTGAACAAGTAGAAGGCTTTTGAAGTCTGACTTTGTGTCACGAGGCAAAGAAGAAATATATCCTTTTATCTGGGAATTCATCTCTGACCAGAAATAAAGACTTGCTGCTCACAACAGGTTGTGTTTCTTCTCTTTCTGAATATAAAAATATGGTACAGGTCAGGTAGCATGAGGCTGCTTTCTGCTCTCAAAAAGATCTTTAAAATGAAACTATATGTTTGGAGAATGAAAATTTGGGTTTTCAAGCAAACCAGAATATAAACAGGTCAGGAGCTGGTAATCAAAGTAACAACACTACAGAAATCCATAAAGGGAGTGGAGAATATTGACAAACATGCTTTTCATTAAAAAATACTTTTTTGCATCAATTTTTGAGTTAAGAAAATCAATCAGAAGTGAAGATATTCTGACAGCAGCATGAGGAAGCAGCAGAAGTTCAACAGAGAGAAGTAGTGCAATCAATTTGACCTTTTATCAGACACTTTAACAACTCCACAGAAACTGGGTATTAAGCAAGTAGCCATAAAATAGGTTGAATTATTTAGCAAGTGTGGGACTTCTAAATCAACCTAGGCCATGACCTACCTGTGTCAGCGAATCCAGCTGCACTGGAAAACTGAGTCTCCCAGGATGCAGCCATAGTTTGATGGGAGAGCAAGAACAAGAAGAAGCTCTTCAGGACAGAAAAGCCAAAATCTGTGTTCAATTCAATTAGCAGATATAACTAAATTTAAGAGGGAAAGATGGAAGTGTTTTTAAAGTCAAACTTATGGGAGAAAAAAATTGGGGGATGGTATGAATGAGCATAAAAGGTGTTTCAGGCTTCTCTTTTGATAGTTATAAAACTCCACTTTTTGAAAATTACTGTACGGTGCTGACTTATTTTTTTCCATGTGTATTTCAAATGGACATTATAAAATCATTGGATAGAGACAAAATATTAACAACTCCTTTTTTTATGCAAAATTTCTTTGACAGCTTGGCATATACACCAATGCAGAGGACCTAACTTTTAAATCTGTCAGCCAGAATTTGTCATTAACAAACTTTAAAAAACTGATTAAATACTTCATTTTTTTCCCCTCAAGCTTGTGCCTTGGCAATGGGCTGAAGAAAATGTATATTTCCACCAAGATTATTGAGTAATTATTGGTTGAGATTTAACTGCTATATAGATTTAATGGATTTCTGTTTTGGCTGTAGAAGTACTCAGAATAAACTGATGAATGATCCCAAAAATCAAAACAAGTTAACCTGATCAGAAGGGAGTTGTGGAGGCTGAGGGATAAAAAAGAGAGCAGAGAAAAAGCTGGGAATGAATCTGATGTTCGGAAAGGTGTATGAGGCGCTGATACTACCAGGAAAGAGAGAAAGGCACCTGTTAATGACTGCACCCAGCATTCCTTTCAAGGTGACGGGTGTATTAATCTTCTCTTGCTTCAGCAGTTATATCAGGTACAAATTAAATCGATTTCAGGGAATTCTTTTGGACAATCATGACTTTAGCTACTGGAGTTTCAGTTTAGGTTTTTAATCAGATAAGGATAGAGGTGTAATTTTGATTTTGGTTAGCTGTGGTTTTGGTGTTTGGCTTTTTTCCTCCTAAAAGCACACAGTGCATCTGTTCCATCAGTTTTATTGCAGAAACAATGATTTTGTAGAATAGGAAGTTATGAAGTATAGTCACATATTGCCATAGCAAATATTAAAGGCTTCACATTCTACCTGTAGAATATTTGCTGCAAAAACCAAGAAACAATGTTATATACACCCAAGAGAAAGCAACTTGGACAATGATTAACAGACCAATTAAGTTATTTAAACTTCTAACATTCTCCAGTCAATAAGGAATTCATTCTAATACTTAGCAATGCTACATTTAAATAACATCCTTTTCACACTTTGTCTTCACTCTGCAGTTCCGTCTTTTTCTTCCCCTCTTCTCAATCATTCCCTTATTCTTTCCTGTCACTTTGTTCTCCTTACAGTAAATCCAGTTCCCTTAAGGAAAAACAAAAATCCCAGCAACACTCAAGCACACTATTCCTCCCCTCTGTTGGCATGTTATCTCTCTGCCTGTGTCCTCAAAGAAATGAAACAATATTTTGTGAAGAAATAACACCTACTGCCCTTTCTGCACACACTGTTGGAGATGATGTTACTACTTACAGTGCAGTAAGCATGAACCACAATAGTATATTTTTTTTTAATCCAGCTTGCCTTCTAATTGCCTCTTTCCACTTCAAAATATGGCAGGAGGTTATTAGCACCCCAAAAACCCCAATGCCCCCAAAATACCCTACTATTTCAATTCAGCCTGGAAGCCAGACCCACCATTTCCTGCACAACACCGACAGGCTGCAGTGCCAGACCTTCACTGCCCACCAAGGGCATGCACCCCAGCCCATAGGTGCAGGGGCTGAATTCCAGCTCTGCTTTGAGCACTGGGTGCTGGCTCCAGTGACCATCAGGGAGCAGCAGGGCTGAGCTGCACCAGAGAAGGGAGAGGCACGCCATGGACAGGGCAGTGTCCTCCCCAAGCAGGGTGCTGTCCTACAGCACCTCTTTTATTCTTTAAGGGTGACAATACACATGAATACCTACAATATCCTTTACCCCACCTTTATGTGTCCAGTAAACCACAAGTAACTTTGATGTAATGGATCATTATTTTTCTGTGCACAGAGTGCTCCACCATAATATTTTTTTCTCCCTTTTCAGAGATCCCAAGAGATTTTGGTCATTGCCTCTTCCCGTGCTGTGATGCAAATTTATTGTCTCCTTTCTTTTCATGGTAACACATTGTGCAAGAATTTCTGCTTGTGTCTTGGCCCATGCTGAGCTGTCTGTCAGCCTTTACACCTTGCCCACAAGTGTTAAATTCAAAATCTGTTTCTAAGCTTTTCGAGTAGCTGCCCTCATGGGATATAAAAGCTATCAGTAAACCAAGCTGATACACTGGGTAAAAAACATTAGTGGAAACTATGAAATGACTGTTTGGTCTAAGAACTTATATTTATGAGACGACATTATCTCTATAAACTGGAAAGTGAAAAATTACATTGTGTTGACCCACATAAGACCTCAAACACTCTACATTCAAAATATTTGCTGGGAGTGGGCACAGAAAGGTAGCAAAACATTTATCAGGATGTCTTAGTAGAGGTAAGGAATTTAACCCTCCTAATGAGAACCTTTTCACACTGTCTACATTTACAAGAAGAATGGCTAAAGTCTTCTGTAACTCATGCCTCCTGGAACAACTTTGAAATAGCTGACAACACTGTATCTCAGGGAAGACTGTCTCCTTGCTTTGGCCTCCAGAGAAAAAGGGTTGTATTTTGGGTGTGTTCGTAAACTGGTGGATAGGGTCTAGTTTCTGTAAATTAAGTTGCCTTTATGCTTTGCTAGTTACAGACAGAATTTCTCCCAGCTAGGATGTTATGGAGATTAAAATCAAGGGCATGACAGAGAACAGGGGTTTTCTGCATGAATACAAGCAATTGTATCTGCCTAAAACAATCCTGAGACCTATTCAGCAGGCATTTGTGTAAATTACATTTAAAATTTCCTGCATGATGAGGAAGGTGATGCCCACTGCACATTTCTAAACTAAAAACACCAAACTGCACAGGCACATGCTGGGTCTCTTCCACTTACAGACTGGTTTGTGCTCCCTGTGACCTAGGGAGAGCAGTTCTGCTCACTCACATGCAGAAATACCCCACACATGTCAGCTGGAGCTGTTTTGTAGAACCAAAGAACTGATTCTAATAGACCTGCATGGCTTAGATAGCATCCAGTTTGGCCTTTACTTATTCTAACAATACGAAGAATTGTAAATAAATGCACAATCATGGAAGAAAGTTACACTTGCTTATGTTGAAAGGTCTGAAGCAAGTAAATGTTTATGCAAGAGTGGAATGCACACATAGCGGCCATACGCATCCCAGGAATAAATATATGAGCAGAAATTGTTGCACCCCTTTATATAAGCTTTTCCATACTTGAAATATTTATACAAAGGATACCTAGAGATTAATCTGCTTAGAACTTACAGAGTATTATATTACTTATAGTTGTAGGTAGTACAGCCTTCTAGCAGGTAATATGTGACAACCACCATATTCTTAGAGACTGCATTAATACGGCAAGATGTACCAAAATAATAATCAAAAACTTCCTTTTTTTTAATGAAAAGATATTTCTTATATTCAGTAAAACAAGTAGAGTTATCAAGTATCTAGAATTTCAAGTAGATGTAAATAAGTGATAATCATGTCGACTCTTCTGCTCCTTCATTTTACTGAAGACAATGAGAAAAAGAGGAATGCTCCAGTAAAAAAACAATTCCTTTGCCAACTGTTTAGCACTAAGTAGTGAAATAAAGTCAGTCTGGAGATTAATTCACACTACTTCATAAGCCTAAACCAAATTATTTAGACTGTGGGAAGGCAATTGAAAGCAGTGAGTAAGGAGAGCATAGAGCCCAGTGAGGCAATTTTCCCTGCTCTCACAGCCTGGGGGGAGATTCCCTTTGAGCATTATGGCAGGAAATCATGAACAAGAGCCTGTGGTGGTGTGCTCATGGGTAGTCTTCCACTGAACAGGACGATGGCATGGAAACACCGTTTTAGAAGTCAGCTGTATTCCTTAATACCTTTCACCAATTCGCACAAAACATTCTATTTTGGGGCACATCATGGGCTTTGAAACATTCTGGGACCTTGATAAGAAAAACTGTGGAGCATCCTGGAGAAAAACATGAGCAAGTAAATCTCAGTCATTCAGAAGGGCAAGGCCTTTTCTGGGGTGTTTGTCTCTTGTTGACAGCTGGTACTGTTAATGAAGCCAGGAGGCAGTGAAGAGGTAGGAAGCATTTAGCACTGAACACAAGGCTTGTTGCAGAAAGTGTTTGCTTGCCTGGTTTTTCTTGATTCCCTGCAACCTAACATTTTGAAGCTATTTTTCTTATTCTGCCTTTTCCAGTTTCTTTCCCCATCCCTCATAGCTTTTGCTGTTTTTATTCGGGTGTCTCTGTAATTATTTTCCTCTCTGCTAAAGTAAGGGCAACTATGCTTTTCCTTCCCTTAAATTTAATATTGTATGAAGTTCACATGGAAAATAACCAAGTTACCATGCAGTATTTTTTTCCTTTTAATTAAGATAACTGCTTCACAAACCTACTAAATTCTATTTCACCTAAAAATGGCAGGTAATTTTTAAATTCAGGATTTACATATAACACAGAAACTGCAAGCCTCCTACTGAGTGTTTAATTAAGGAAAAATTGCTATGGCCTAGAAGACATGAAAAATTATCTGTGGCCAGACATTTTGTCATCTGCTGCTCTATCAGGAGATATAAGCATCAAATACATTCATAATTTCTTCTGTAACAAAGATGCTTTGATCCAGCTAAGTGAAATGTCCAAGATAAAAGAAAAAAAAAATCATAGAAAGTACCTTGTGCAAATGTGCCATATCTTTCTCAATGCAAAGATATTTTTAATTTGATAAACTTACCATAATCAAACTCATAAAGTAGATGCTGGCCGTATCAAGCAATTAAAGGTCACTAATGAATTGTTTAAATGTTGACATTATTACATGACTATAATATGCATGACTTCTAGACTTAGAGAAAATGTATGAGTATTATTTATCAGATCAAAATACACTGACACTTTTCTGGAGAAACACATTTTAGAAATGGGAATAAGTTCATAAGTCCAGAGCATCCCTATACATTAAGAATTAATACTTTGTTATTGAAGACTGGAACAAGTCAGAGTCATCCCTAAGGTATAAGAGAATATTGGAATATAAAAATATAAAATGTTATGAAGATAAAGGTAACAATAACAAGAACTGTACATCAGCTTGGAGCATAATAAAAAAGGAATAGATTGAATTTACATAAGGAATTTTAAAGTACAAACAATAACACTTCCTTTCCATTCCACCATAATATATATTTATAACCAAATGTGTGAAAAATAGACACACAGTGTGTAATACTTTATGTAAAACTGTATCAATGAGAGAGAAGTTAGGACTAAATGGATGTGTAAAAGATGAGGAGAATTCACTTTTTGCTCTGTTATCCAAATTAATTTACTCCCCAAACACAAAATGCCCATGGTTTCTTGGTGTCACTACAGGCACTAGGAGGTACTAACATAATTTCATGGTTCCAGTTGATATCACTAGTGCTACTCACATTATTTGTACAGTTCAAAAGTTAGATATCATGGCTAGGAAGTTACACATCCTCTTGCTGTTACATTAAAACAATTAAAGTTTTAATTCGTTCAGTGAGAAGGAATTTGGAATGAAATTATAAAATACCAGTTAAGAAGAATAAAGGCAATAATACCCTTAAACAGCACACAATGTTTTCAACTTTGTTAAACATGTTCAAAATAATTACATCACAGTACATGTATTATTTTTAAAATTGGTGATATATAGTACCATAGTACTATCAGAATATGACACATGCCATGTCAGGCTTTATCTGTTAGGAAGCAAAATGTTTAATTTATAAAAGAAAGTTATGTGGCTTTAGCAGTGTAATAGCCTTATAATTGTATGTTTTGCATTAACACTCAACCAAAATGGCATTGCCATGCACTGTATTTGAAACCTATTTTATGGAAGGTTTTTGAAGAAAATCTGCTGCTTGATAAAGGACTAAAGCTTTACTAGAGTATTAACCCCCCCTCCCCCCAAATGGTAGGTATTAGAGACTGGCTCTTGGAAAGAAGGATAGCAAAAAATTAAAACCCCCTTATGTATATATCTCTTGCATAGAAAATTTGTTGCCTGAAGTCCAATGATATGAAATAAACAGAAAGAAAAGAAAATTTATTTGTATGATGGAAACAGTATTCAAGCCAACATCAAAAGAAAAATGTACCCTGAGGCAATTATTTCCTAAAAATTGAATCTTTTCTTTCTTCCCCTTCTTCTCCTCTCATAGACTGACTTCAACAGCTGTGAACTCTCTCAGTAGCTCAAAAACAAACACTGCAACACTGTTTCTTCATATTTACAGGATCAGTGTTGCTATAAGAGATGAAGTGTTTGGAAAAACTACAGTTGATGAGCAATGTCAAAAATTTATCTTGCACGAGATACATTTAAATATTTGCATCTCAATCCCGTCTTTTTTCTTTTCTTCTTTTTTTCTTTTTTTTCTTTTTTTTTGGAGGGTCTTTGAATCTCTGGTGTGCAATCTATACACACAAATCTGTCTGAGAAGGTGAATTCCCTCCAGAAGGGTGGTAGCACATGGCCATTTACCTAATTTGCAAAATGTTTTACAGAACCACAGACTCACAGAATCAACAATGTTGGAAAAGATCTTTGAGGTCATCAAGCCCAAGCTATGACCTAGCACCACCATGTCAACTAGACCATGGTACAGAGTGCCACATCTAGTCTTTCCTTAAACACCTCCAGGAACAGAGGTGTTTAAGGAAAGGCTGTCCAATCCCCCTGTCCAGGGACTCCATCACTACCCAGGGCAGCCCATTTCAGTATCAAATCACCCTTTCTGTGAAGAACTTCTTCATATCTAAGTCTCTCCTGGCACAGATTAAGACTCTATCCTCTTATCCTACTGCTAGTTGCCTGGGAGAAGAGACTGTCCTTCACCTGGCTACATCCTAATTTCAGAGAGTTGTAAAGAGTGGTAAGATCTCCCCTGAGCCTCCTTTTCCCCAGGCTAAACAGCTTCAGGTCCCTCAGCCACTTCCTACACGACTTCTGTTCCAGATCCTTCACCAGCCTTGTTGCCCTTCTTTGGACACATTCAAGCATCTCAACATCCTTCCTAAGCTGGGTGTCCAGAACTGAACACAGTACTCAAGGTGCAACCTCAACAGTGCTGAATACAGGGGGACAATCACTGTCCTGGTCTTGCTGGCCACACTATTGCCAATACAGGCCAGGATGCCATTGGCCTTCTTGGCCACGTGGGCACACATTGGCTCATGTTCAGCTGACTGACAATCAGCAACCCTAGGTCCTTCTCTCACTGGGCAGTTTTCCGGCCAATCTGCATCCAGCCTGTAGCGCTGCAGGGGGTTGTTGTGGCCAAAGTGCTGGACCTGGCACTTGGTTTTGTTGACTCTCTTGCTTTGCCCATTGATTCAGCCTGTCAGGTCCCTCTGCAGAGCCCTCCTCCCCTCCATCAGACAGATACTCCCCTCCTACTTGGTGTCATCTGCAAATTTGTTAATGGTAGACTCAATCCCCTCATCCTGATCATCAATAGAAGTATTAAACAGGACTGGGCCCAACCCAGATCCCTGGAGGACACCACTAGTGACTGATCCCCAGCTGGATGTGACACCATTCACCACCACTCTCTGGACCTGGCCATCCAGCCAGGAGTGCTCCTGTCCAAGCCATGGGCTGCCAGCTTTTCCAGGAGTATGCTGTGGGAGACAGTGTCAAAGGCTTTGCCAGGTACACAACATCCACAGCCTTTCCCTCACCCACCAGGCAGGTCACCCAGTCATAAAGGGAGATCAGGTTGGTCAGGTAGGACCTGCCCCTCCTAAATCCATGTTAACTGGGTCTGACCCCTCCAACCATCCTATAGATGCCATGTGATGGCATTCAAGATGATAACTGTTCAAGTTATAAATGAAAGACTGATATCCTAGCAAAGGCTAAGGAAACTAGAAAAATCTAAGTTCTGTGAATTTCATAAATAAAAAGCTTTTTCATAAGAATAAGTGAAGTGGTGATAAGTCCTGAATCCTGATAAGTGGTGAAAATGCTGAATTAAGGCCTCTGGACTTTCTCAGCTCACATAACAAGAAAATCATTATTAACAATCTAATTTGAGGTTTAAAGATAAATTTAAAAATTGAAATAATTACTAGCTAGCTTGCAAAATTTTATTTCTTTGTATCTCATACATTATTTTGGCTTAATACTGTTGTTCTCTGCCCTACCTAAGACAGAACGTGCAATATGGACTTTTCATCTCTGCACTAATCTCCAGAGTCCTGCTCTAGTGTCAGCCTGACTTCTCTGTACTTTAATGTAATGTTGCTTTGACTTACAAAGGTGAATAACACTGGGACAGACTCTGTGCAGTTTCTGCTGACTTTTTTTGCTTGGTTATTATACTTGCAGTTGAAGATGAAGAGTAACACATTATCAATGTTGATGATGCTTCCAGTTGGCATTGCAAGCTTTATGACTGGAGATGCTGAGCCACTTCGGACAAAGAGACTGACAGCAAAATGGTAGTGATGCATGTAATAATTACAGAAACCAAGGGCCACACTGCCTCAAAGGCTAATTTTGCTTCCCAACATGTTTCAGAACATTTCACTGCACAGGGTCACATAAAGAAATAGTACAGCACTGGGACCATCCCTGATGTAATTCAGCACCCCTTTGTTTTTCCCCAGAAAAGTTTTGCTTGTGCTTTAGGAGAACCAGGATGCAGCTGGGGGAAAGAAAAAACATCTGAGACAATGTTTCAGCTCTTCATCTTCTTCAGCATTATATACAGCAGTAGAGAACCTTGTGATACTGCTGCTCAGTGCTGCGAGACATTACAGTCTTCAGAACTGTCACAACATCTAGAACAGGCTAGAAAGACAGAATTTAAGGCAAAGGCCATTTAAGCTAATATCTTCTGAATCCAGTCCCCCATTTCTATAGTCAGCTTAGGTCAGATGAAGGATTTAAATTATTTTCCATAAAATTTAATAAAACTACAGTACCACTGTGAAAATAATCAGAAAGTCATTGAGTACTGCTTATTCAGAAGCACAAGTACACTGGATTCGAAAGGCTTTTTCTGTCTAACCCCTCTAGTATTTACTATTGGTGCCATCTATAGGTAGCCCTCATAGTAAAACATTAGTCTGCTAAGACAGTGAAATATGTTATGGTCACTGATACTTTTTCTCCTACTTCAGAAGCTGTTGCGCTCTTAGTAAGAACAATTAAAATTTTGCTTGTTTTTAAATTACATCTAAGCATGATTAATCTAAACACAAGACTCCAACTCACCTTCACTTCTTTGCATTTTTAGAATTCACTCAAATAACCACTGAATGTCTGAAAATTGAAATTTTTATGTGATATGAGCAGAAAGTCAAGACAGAAATCTCAATCTAAAATAGCTATAAAAGTTGAAAAACAATTTCTTCAGGCAGCATACCATACAGATGTAGGATTTTGTGCAAGCATTGTTAAGCCAATATGAAGGCATAACTATTTTGGACTTGTACCTTGAATAGGAAAAGAAAACCTTCTAATACCCCCTTCCAAAACCCTTACACAGAAAAAAACCTTATCCTGCTCTGACCCAGCAAAATGAAAAGGGGAAAAAATGCTTTATTAATAGGCCATGAAGAAAGGAACCTAGGAAAAGGACTTTAATATATGCAATATTATTGCATTTATTTAAGATGTAGTATGTTTTTCTTGTCTTGCACATGTACTATCATGATAACTTAGCTCTTTTATGATACAGGAGAGAAGAAATCTAGTCTTGTAGTCTAAATGCAAAACCTATATTTGCCATAACCTAAAACAAAGAAAAAAAATGGTTCATATTCATGTGGTGTGTAGCAGACTTCAATTTGTTCTATTAAATCTAAAACACTTAAAAATAAAACTAATAATTAAATCCATGGCTCTTCTCCATTTGCCAGTTCAGGATTATGCTTGGTTTTAGTCTCTCAGCTGAACTTTATACAAACTATGAGCATCACCCAAATAATTCTTTTGAATTGTTTAGGAATTGTCTAATTTAAATTATTACTGGGAAGAAACAACCTGAAAAGCTATAGCATATGAAAAGGGTCTGCATGAGAAAGAAAATCTC